>CM077150.1:88069064-88299906 GCA_039583875.1 Platanthera guangdongensis
AGTAGTAGATTTTGCGTATAGGAGCATATTTTTTAAAATAAAAGAAAAACACAAGTTTTAAAAATAAATAAAAACATTAATAAAGAAGGATAAAATTGTAAGGTACATGTTTAATAAAAGAATATTTTTCACTTTTAATAAGAAAAATATAAATTTATATGTTACGGGCAAAGAAGATACCTCTGATTTATATGCACGAGACATTTGGATCCTTGCAATGTAAAAAGGAAACTTGGAACCTTTAGTTATAATTTTTTAACCGAATAAAATATAAATTCTTATGTAAATTGTCAGGTTTATAAATATTTAAGGTGTTACATGTACTTGTTAGGGATTGCTCAACAATCTGGTAGACCACATTAAATTGGACTGTTTTAGCACAGCAGTGGTCGAGCGCATCGACAGTTACAGTAAGAAAAGAAACTGCAAAAAGAATTTTTTTAATGTGAAAAATCCGTCAACTGGGTGAAAAATCATGTGGTCGGGTGTGTGCCGGCCAAATCGCTATTATTTGCTTGTTGATGTACAACGTTTTCTTGAAGAACTCTAGGGCGGCAGACCGCCTCATTACAATTATGGAGAGAGAATGAGAAGAACTCGGAGGATGACAGACCACCACTCACTGGGCTATTTTTGCTTCTGCTACAATTGAGAGCTTTATGTTGTAGAGGCTTTGGAGTCTTTGACGTTAGCTTGAAGGTGGGAGAAGCTTATTGCGTTTATACGCCTGGGGCTTGAAAATTTAGGTGGTGCGCTTCGCGCACCTAGTCCTTTGTAGCTTGTCTTCTGTTGTGCTTAGGGGAGTCTGGAGTGGCAGACAAGTCGCCGTCTGACGAGCTTGTTACTGAGTCGAGGGCGTTGAGAATGTGGAGCATTCTGCGCGTCAGGCTGCAGTAGAGTGGTCTTTGGCGGGCTAGGTCTGCTGACACTGAGGAGACTTGGTGGTCCCAGCGGAGCGTGCAGAGATGCGGTTGGAACGGTCTGGACGGCATAGCGCGCAGAGGCGTGCTTGGACAGACTTGGAGGCGGGGCGCGCACAAGCGTGCTTGGATGGTCTTGACAGCGGAATGCGTGAAGGTGCGCTTGGATGGTCTTGACGGTGCAATGCGCGGAGGTGCGCTTGGATGGTCTTGACGGTAGAGCACTTGTTGAAGGTAAGTGCGCAGAGCGCTAGTTGGCGGAGAGCTCACTGGGTGATTGCTGGATGAGAGCTCGGGGGGCGCTTGCTGGAGGAGAGCGCGCGAGGCGCTTCCTGTAGGAGAGCGCGCGACACACTTGCTGGAGGAGAGTGCGTGGGCCGCTTGTAGGAGGACAGTGCGCAAGGCGCTTGCAGGAGGAGAGCGCGCAGGGCGCTCGCTCCATGAGAGCGCGCGGGGCGCATGCTGGAGGAGAGCGCGCGGGGCGCTTGCTGGAGGAGAGCGCGCGGGTCGCTTGCTGGAGGAGAGCGCGCGGGGCGCTTGCTGGAGGAGAGCGCGCGGGTCGCTTGCTGGAGGAGAGTGCGCGGGGCGCTTGCTGGAGGAGAGCGCGCGGGTCGCTTGCTGGAGGAGAGCCCGCGGGGCGCTTGCTGGAGGAGAGCGCGCGGGTCCCTTGCTGGAGGAGAGCGCACGGGGCGCTTGCTGGAGGAGAGCGCACGGTTCGCTTGCTGGAAGAGAGCGCGCGCCGCGCTTGCTGGAGGAGAGCGCGCGCCGCGCTTGCTGGAGGAGAGCGCGCGGGTCGCTTGCTGGAGAAGAGCGTGCAGGGCGCTTGCTGGAGGAGAGCGCGCGGGTCGCTTGCTGGAGGAGAGCGCACGGGGCGCTTGCTGGAGGAGAGCGCGCGGGTCGCTTGCTGGAGGAGAGTGCGCGGGGCGCTTGCTGGCGGAGAGCGCGCGGTTTGCTTGCTGGAGGAGAGCGCGAGCGACGCTTGCTGGGGGAGAGCGCGCGGGTCGCTTGCTGGAGGAGAGCGCGCGGGGCGCTTGCTGGAGGAGAGCGCACGGGTCGCTTGCTGGAGGAGAGCGCGCAGGGCGCTTGCTGGAGGAGAGCGCGCGGGTCTCTTGCTGGAGGAGAGCGCGCGGGGCCCTTGCTGGAGGAGAGCGCGCACGATATTTGTTGGAGGAGAGCATGCGGGACTCTTTCTGGATGAGAGCGCACGAGAAGTTTGCTAGCTGAGAGCGTACAGGAAGGCGCATAGAATAGGTGAGCGCGCGAGCGCATACCAAAGAGGCATACATGGGAGCGTGCATAGAAGAAGCGCGCACACGGAAGAAGCATGCGCGGAAGAAGCTCGCGCTGAAGAAGCGTGGAAGAACCGCGCGGGGGAGCTCGCGCGGAAGAAGCGTGGAAGAAGCGCATGCGGGAGCACGCCCGGTGTAACTTCCCGACCTTTATTGGGCCACCAAAACCCTAGTGAGCCCAATACAAGTGACCTGAACTTCTGCTCGTGGCCCATACCAAGGTAGGAGGTAACCATAGACGAGGATATGAAGGTATAAAACTCTGATTTAAGTTCTATCAGTTCCTATGGACTCGTATTGTCAATACGAGCGCGTCGGAACTCGTTTCGAGATCATACGGTGGACATAACCGTTCCTCGTAGAACGTTGCAAAAACGAGATTTTGGATAACGATCCAGAGAACTCTGATTTGAGTTATGTCAGTTCCTGTGGCTTCGTATAGTCAATACGAACGCACTAGAACTCATTGCGTCACAATTCGAGGTTTAACGACGAATATGAGCATTTTGGTCGTCTTTGCGCGCTACGACGCGCAGATTTTGGATATTTAGCAAACGAACTCTTATTCGGCCCCGGTCTGTGACATTGTATTCATATGGTCAATACGAACTCAAAAGAATTTGTCTTAGTCAATTTCAAGGACCAGTAGTCAACCTGTGGTCAAACCGAGCGTTGTCGTGCACCGAAAAGCCTGCGCACACAAATTGCGATACGACATACCCAACTTTGACCCGACCCCGATGACTTGGACGCACCTTGACTTTGAACTGCATGGGGGACCCACAGTCAAAGCCCCTAAAATTCCATTTGTTTTTGGAAAATTTTCTCAAAGAGGTGGGCACCTCCTCTTCTTTGCTAGCTTGGGCTTGGTCCTCCTCACCTCTTGGGCCACCCTATTCAGCAAGGGCATGGGTGGTGGGCCCTTAGCAAAAAGCCCACCACCTCCCCTCTTCCCTTCTTAAAAAATAAGGCCCAAGCCCTCCAAGCCTCCCCCACAAAGTTGGCTGCCACCTAGGTACCCTTGGATGTTGCCACTTGGCTAAGGCAAGTGGATGAGAGGAGAGGAGAACCTCCTCCTCTCTAGTTAGTCCCATATCAGGGAGGGGAGGGGTGGTCACCCTCCCCAAGTCTATAAAAGGCCATGCCCCTGCCTACTTCCTCACAAACCCAACTGAGCCTAGAGCACCTCTCCCGGAGCTCCAGCTCGCCGAAAAAAACTTCACCACCCAAGCTCCACCACCACCTCCCATGGAATATCGTCCTAGAACCTCCCAAGCCGCACCACCATAGGTGGAAACTCCTCCCCTTCCCCTTCCTCATCTTCCCAATGATCTTTAAGTGCCTCCCGGCGGCCGGAGCGCCGCCGACGCCACCCGAGCTAAGCTCCAGTCTAGGTGGAAGCCGTGGGTGGTAAGCCTTTCCTAGCACTAGTGGTGGCTCTGGGGAAGTGCTACACCATTGGGGATAGCCTTCCCAAGCGGCAAAGGGCCGAGGTGCCGCTGGAAATCGCCAATCCGGCGGCACCCAAAAACAGAGTAAAACTCTATATATATTCTACAGTGGTGGTCGGCAGGGTCAGGCTGCCTGACCACCACCGGAGAAGAGTCCAACCCCCAGCGAGCCGGTCAGGGGTGATATCGTGGCTGGGAGGCCACCGGTGAGGTGTGGTGGCGCGGTGTTGCTGGGAGCAGAGCAACCCACCACCCAACTCTGAGTTTAGTAAATTCCGGCGGCAAGCCGTCATACCACTACCAATAGGTCCCCGACCCCCGACGAGTTGATCGGGGGCGCGCCAGCATCAATCAGATGCTGGACGGTGGTGGCAGTGGCCACCGTGTTCTCCACCGACGGGAAGAATTAGCCGCCTTCCGATCTCGTTGATGGGAATGGA
This sequence comes from Platanthera guangdongensis, assembly GCA_039583875.1. Classification (NCBI taxonomy): domain Eukaryota; kingdom Viridiplantae; phylum Streptophyta; class Magnoliopsida; order Asparagales; family Orchidaceae; genus Platanthera; species Platanthera guangdongensis. The sequence continues at coordinate 88,073,165 of CM077150.1, forward strand.
TGGCGGTGGTTCCATCGTTCCCCGCCTGCCTCAACATCATCGCCCTCCCACCCCCCATAGAGGATCCGCGGACAATCTGCTGTGGGGAAATGTTTGGCTATTACCCCGTCCGGCGCATTCCTGGCTGCAGGATTTGGCTTAATCTGGCTATATGCAGACCAAATTTGAAATAAAATTTTGTACATTTTTCAGAAAAAAATCTAGGCACATACGGAAAAGTTTTGAACATGAAAACTGTTTCCCATGATGAGGAGTTCCTAAAAAAAATTTGAGAATTTTTGGAGTTGATTTGACATTTTTAAATGTCTAATTAATTTTTATTTGGACAAATTTAAGGCCCAAAATTGCTCAAAACGTTTTTTTGAAAAAATTGCTTTGCTCATTTTGTGCTCCCCTAAGGGTTGTATCACAATTTAAGAACCTTGAGATAAAAATTAAAGATTTTCTGATTTATTGGAGTCTAGGGTCACGCTCAGAAATTGATGTGCTCAATTTCTTTGAAAGTGAAAATTAGAGCGCATGACCACCTTTTAAATCAAATGATAAGTTAAATTGTTTTATTGACGAGAGTGATCGAGGCAAGTGCCCAAGCTCTGAGTATTTCAAGGTTTTTGCAAAACCACCGAGCGCCACGTTCTTAAAATAACTCGCGGGCACTTTGGGTGGACTCGGAAGATGAGAGTACGAGTAAATGAGTTGTTAATTATCCTCGACGAATAATAAAGATGTAACTCCTAATAAGACCTCCTGATCTTATTAAGCCATGATTAAAAATACTCAACTGAATTATTATCGGATCTTAATAATGGCTAAAACCCAAAGAAGCCTCTTAAAAGCTGAAATAGAACTGAACATGCCTCCTAAGAATGGAGATGGAACCAAACTTGCCTTCTAATAACGGAGATGGAACTGAACTTGCCTCCTAAGAATGGAGATGAAACTGAACTTGTATCCTAAGAACAGATATGAAACTGAAGCCTCATGAATGGATTGATTGGACTACTAACCATTTTTTAATGATATATTACAGTCTTGCACTGGTCCAGTTCCTTTATTTATTTTAGTTCAATTATTTCTTTTCAAGTACTCAAGTTTCGTACTAGTCCTACATATTTACTTTCAGTTCAGTTCTTTTATTTAAGTACTATTCCAGTCTTGTATTAGTCAAGTTTCATTCAGTACTTACTTTCAGTTCAGTTCTTTCAATTTAGTACTACTGTAGTATCATACTGGTCCTATTTCATTACACCATTTCAATTCTGCAGCTTATACTAACAACAGCTTCTATTACCACACTTTTATTTCTTCAATTTACTATTTTAAGTACGAGTCCTGCTCTAACGGACAGTTATTTTAATAAGTTGAGCCTTAGTTGAGGATAACATAAGTTGATATGTTCAATAACATCCCCCAGACTTCTAGGCTCCCTAAAGTTAGGGTTAGGGCTTGAGTGGTGCATGGAGGCCCTAATGTGACTTACACTTTTGAAAAAGACTTCACGCAGAATTCTCTGAACTGAGGAACTGGTTTTTCGAAAAATGAACTTTGGCTTTTCAAAAACAACTTTCTTTTTCGAAGAATGAATTTGAATTTTTCGAAAACAATACACCTTTTTGAAAAATGAAATTGGCTTTTTCGCGAAATCAACATGGCTTTTCTCGAAAAAAGAAAACATAGAAATTTTTAGAGAGTTTTTCGAAAAATCTTTATGTTTTTCGAGAACAGTTCTTCTTTCTCGAAAAATTTAACGGATCTTTCGAAAACCTTCTTTCTTTTCGAAAACCAGACTTAGTAAAATTTTCTTCTTTGTTCTATGACCAACAACACTTCCTTTCTTCCATTCTTTCGTACTTGAAAATGAAGTGCATCCCAATAGAGAGGTTGCACATGAGTCAGCACCATAGATCACACAATGAGGGATTACATTGCAGTGTCCTGTGTTAAGTGACTCATTGTAAACTGACATTGGTCTACACTTAACAATAAAGACCTGCAAGCATTCAACTAGCATCAAATACATACTTAATTAATCTTAGTTCAACAGCGAATCCACACAAATCTAGGTTATTGTGGATACAATACCCAACAATCCCCCCTATTTGTAGAAGTAAGAACCCTCTACACTAAGGTGAATTATATCAAAATTATTAGAAGAATCTGCTAACAAACACAATAGTAATTGCAGTGTTAAAGGAGAAATAATATAACATCAAAATTCAAAATTATATATGTTGGGTATTACATCCACACTAACCCAGATTTGATGAAGTCACCCTGGAACTAAGATGAATTAAGTTGTATTTGATGCTTAGTTTGAGTTATATGTTTGCAGGAATTTCATTGGGAAGTGTAGACCAATGTCAGTCCACAGTGGGTCACCAAACACAGGAACTGTGCAATGTAATCCCTCATTGCATATTCCAAGGTATTGACTCATGTGTGGTCTCTCTATTGGGATACACTTCATATTCAAGCTATTGGACCTTGGGAAAAGGATGGGAAGTTGACTACATTAAAAGAAAGAGTTTCTAACAACAACAAAAAATTCTCTAAGTCTTTTACTCGAGTAGGTCCATAACTACTCGAGTAGATTGGGTATAATTTACTCGAGTAAAGAAACCTTGTACTCGAGTACTTAAGTGTACCTCTCATGTAGCTAAGTCATGTACTCGAGTAGACTTAGTCATATACTCGAGTAGCATGTTTATATACTCGAGTAGATCACTCATTATACCCGAGTATTAAAGGCTTCTCTCATCAAAATTATTCTAAGTCATGGACTCGAGTATAAACACTCATATACTCGAGTAAGTATACTCACATACTTGAGTAGATAGAATCATACTCGAGTAGTTCATTATACCAACTCGAGTAGATCGTGTTTCACTCGTGTACTTTGAAATTTTCCTAACTCCAGAAATTTCTAAGTCCTTTACTCGAGTAGAACTTTCACCTACACGAGTAGATCACTTCCTCCCGAGTAGTTTAGTTCAACTACTTGAGTAGCTGCTTGCTGACATCTTCAGAATTTATTCTAAGTATTCCACTCGAGTAGTCCTTCATGTACTCGAGTAGTTTATGTAATATACTCGAGTAGTTTTTCTTGTACTCGAGTAGTTTCTTTATGTACTCGAGTAGTTCTCTGTACACACTCGAGTAGTTCTTTCTGCTTACTCGAGTAGTTGGTTTCTGCCTACTCGAGTAGCCTATCTTTATATACCCGAGTATGTTCTCCTTCATGTACTCGAGTGGTTATTCAACTACTCGAGTAGATCTTCTCTTACTCGTGTATATGACTGAACTTTCCTGAAATTTGTCTAAGTCTTTTTTCTGACGGGATTTTCAAATCACGCGACATGATTGGTCCACTTGTACATCATTATGACCGATTATGACCGTTATTCTCTCCTATATAAAGTCTTATCAGAAAATGACAAACCCTAAGTATTCTCCAAGCCTTCTTGTCATTTTATTTTTTTTGAGAAAGTTTTCAGCCGACTCCTCTATCTATTCTTCACGAAACGGAAGCCGCCGCCGCCACCATCTTCTCCGGCCACTGCTTCTATGTTCAGAGGATTCATTCTGAAGAACGTTACAGAGTGAGATCGACATCACTGTTCATCTTCTCTCTCCGATTCTGTAAAAACAAGAAGTTCTAGATCTGGGCCGAGATTCTCTTCACCGATTTCTGATATTGCTGCAAAGTCCATAAGAAGAAGCTTTCTGGCTGTTTCATCAGATCTGATTGGATTTACTGTTTGTATAATTTTTCAAAACTTTATTAATCTTGTAGGAGAAAGTTTCTCCGACTGTAGGAGTTTTTCACTCCGAGGTTGTAGGAAGTGTTATCTTCCGAGGTGTAGATCCCGTTGTTTGGATCGAGTTTGTAGGAACTTTTTTCCGAGGATAGGATCGGTTTTTGATCCGAGATAGTGGAGTAGCCGAGTCTAGTTGATTGCTAGATCGGTGAGGGAAAGTGGATGTATCCAAGGTCGGGGAACCACTATAAATCTTGTGTCGTATGTGATATTGGTAGATAGTTTTGTGCTGTGCTCTAATTATTTTTTATTCCGCAAAAGACGCATAACTCACCTATTCACCCCCTCTAGGTGATTTAGGTTGACAACCGTTTTCTTTCAATTGCTATCAGAGGGAGGTTGATCGTCAAAAGGTTAACACCTTGATCAGATCCAAATCTGTTGTCTGAAAGATTCTACCATAAAATGGACAAGGGCAAAGATTTCGCCAAGCTTCCACTGTGCAACAAAAATAACTTTCCCATGTGGAAAGAAAGGATAAAAGTTTTCATGGAAGCTGTGGATCCAAGGATCCTCATGATCGTTGAAGAAGGTCCTTACGTTCCCATGACTGTGTCCACTATCGACCCTACCAAGAAAGTTCCCAAAAAGCTGATGGATCTCGACAAAGACGAGATTGCACTTGTCTCTCTCGACAAGAAAGCTAAGAACATTATAGCAAGTGCAGTCGATGACTCGATGCTGCAGAATTTGATTCACTGTCAATCGGCTAAGGAGATGTGGCATTCCTTAGTCACTTTGATGGAAGGAATTGAAGAAGTAAGGGATGATCGGAGATCCCTTCTCAACCAAAAATATGAAGCGTTCCGACAAGAGAACAAGGAAACAATTGCCGACACATTTGAAAACTTCTTCAAAATTATGAATGGCCTAAGGGTGTATGGCCGTGTCTTCACCAACAGAGAACTGAATGACAAATTCTTGAGATCCCTAACCAAGGAATGGGATAACAAGGTATGCGCCATCAGGGAGTTCGGGAAGCTAGCTGAAATAGACCCGCAAAATCTCTTTTGAAAGCTTATGTCTTATGAACTCCAAATAAATACAAGAAAAGCTGAATAAGAGAAAGGCAGGTCTGCTCTAAAGGAGAAATCTGTCGCTCTGAAGGCAGACACCTCCAGAAATACTAAGGCTGCCTCCCCCTCTCCAGCTCCAGAAGTTGATGAAGATGAAGAAACATCAGAGCCTAGCACCTCAGGCTCTGAACTATCTGAAGGAGAGTTCTCCTTACTCTCAAGGCAATTCAAGAAGTTTCTTAATAAAAAGAAACAATGGAAAGGCAAGGATGCCTCATACAGAAGATCGCGGCGCGATGGCGATCGACAAAGTAAAAGCTCAAGTAGCCACGAAAGGTACAATACTAAACAGAACAAATACGTTTCAACTGACATCATTTGCTACTGCTGTAATAAGGCAGGTCACGTCATTGCTGACTGCCATCATAAGAAGAAGGAGGGTGGTAGAAGAGAAGACAAGAAATCCTCACACAACAAGAAGAGGAAAGAGAAGAGCCTCATAGCCAAAAAGAGCAAGACTCTTAGCGACTCCGACTCATCTGAGTCAAGCGAAGAAGTAGAAGCTTACTTTGGGCTAATGGCTCAAACAGATGATGAACAAGAGCCCCAGTTCACTAAGAAGGTAAACTCTCATACCCCTCTTTCAGATTCTGAAGTCTCTGAACATGATTGCGAGGGTAGCTCCTCTGACGATGAGTCAGAATTAATGGCCCAGTACAAGGAGTTAATCATGGCTTACGACAAATGTCGTCGAGTCATGAAGACTCAGGATAAAGAGATCAAATCTCTAAAAGCCGAAGAGAGCATCTTGAGAGAGAAAGTCGCAAAGACTGACTCCCTCGAAGAAAACTTCAATAATGCTATTGAAGAATATAACAAGGCTCTTGAGCACCTTGACCTTAAGGAGAAGATCATCAAAGGATTGGAAGCCGAACTTGCGGCTGAAAGGAAACTTGTTGAGAGTTTCTGGAAGCCCAAAACAGTTCTTCCATTCGTTGCTGAATTCTCAGCAAAGGGCAAGGGAGCTGAACTAGGCCATGAAGAAGCTCCTAGTAAATCCTCTAGGAGAAACAAGAATCAACGAAAAAATAAGGCCGCCAAAAAGGCCTCAGCCGAAGAAAAAGGAAAAGCCCCTCAAAATCAAACTACATTCAAAAAGGTCATCTTTCCATCAAATGAGTTTGATTTTGACTCATCCTACGGGCACTTTGCTAGGCCTACCTATGTATAGCCAAAGTCCCGCTATCAAGGATGGACTCATCCTACGGGCACTTTGCTAGGCCTACCTACGGGCACTTCGCTAGTAATTACAGTGTTAAAGGAGAAATAATATAACATCAAAATTCAAAATTATATATATAAGGAGTATGTCCATAGAAGTGTCCAGATCCACAAAATTCTATACTATGGCTAAACTCCAATAATTTGAATTACGGCTGTTGTTGCCTTTCTTTCTTCTCTTGCTATCTCTTTTGATAGCTTTAAGGCCTGGGGTAGTTCTTAGCAGGTTTAAGAGGAGCTTTGAGATTATTTCTCCCATATTATCTATCATAGATTCTCCTCTTGGTCAAAGATTTTTCATACAACTCCCACTCCTGGGGAATATAATGATCATTTCTGTCTTCATTAAAATCTACAACCAGCTTTAGAGTCTCAAGAATAAGTGACTTGGAGGTTGGGCTCCACACCTCAATAAATTCATGTGCCTTTCATTTCTCAGCATCATGACATACAATGGATCTGCTGGCAGAGGCACCCTCACCATACTTCCATCTTTTTGGAACTTTTCCTTCAGGAGGAAGGTCTTGAGGATACTCTTGTTGATCGAAGTCCAGACATGAGATTTATCTACATGAGGAGCTTCATAATGTTCTAGTCTAGGAGAGAACGTAGGCATGCGGACATTTGGATTAAGTTTAGGAGGTGGAGATTCATTTGGATTGACTTGAAAGTCTGGGAAGATCTGATTGTGCATCCGTACAAAAGTAGTATAAGTGTGAAGCTTTACATCATGAATCTGTTTATGTATATCTGTATTGATCTCTTTCTGTTTTGCATCTCATATTTCCTTCATGTCTTCACCAGCTTTTGTTAGATATTTATTTACTTTGTCCTCCCCCTTTCTGACTTCGACAGTTAAAATGTTTATTGCATCTTCCTTGAATGACCCAACTTCCTCACATGTTTTGATATTGTGTTCTTGAGTTTTCTTCTCCAGTAGAATCTGATTGTTGGACAATATGACTGATTGATCCATGACTTGACCAACACTAGTAATAGTGCGGTCTATGGCCTTTCCACCAATTTGAAACAGTCTCTTAAACTAATCTGTATTATGTTGAATCTCAGCAAAGCCTCTGCTCATCTCTTCCTCTAGAGCAGTGACTTTATTGGTAACTTCTTTGAGGGACTTATCAAAGTACTCTCGTTGTTGTGTAAACATTGATTCTATCTTACTCAAGAGGGTATCATCAGGAATAATATTAGTAGGATGAGGTGGAGGAGGAAGAGAAGGGACTGACCATGGTGAGATTTCTTCAATTACAACTATACTCTTTTCTCTTTTGAAAGATAGTATCTCATCCCCTTCCTCACCTAGGACAGTGGGGATTGATAAATCCAAACTCCTCATGGGAGGTTTTGCATGCTCTGGTATAATCTCTTCTTCATCAGTTAATATAACATCAGTCTCTCCCTTAATATGAGCCGGGGCTGCGAGTCTTCTGGTATCTCTGTTGGAGGATTTTTTCAGGGGTCTTTTTAGGGATAGCTTCGGAGGACTTTGCAGTAGTCTTCTCAGTAGAGATGAACAGGGGGTCATCTGAGTTGAGTTTTCTATCATCTTATTAATGTCCTCTGTAGGATTTAGGAGAGTGTCCTGGTCAGGGGAGGCCTGAACATCCATACTTGAGCCATCATCTTGTGCAGGGGTGCTCTACTCATCATCAGACTGAGCTTGACCTTCTTCTATCACTACCACATTATCATCAACAACTTTCTCTTGAACGTAGGCTGCAGGAACATCTGATTGAACTGTTGTATCTAGAACTTTAGTATGTTGGACATATTCTTGAACTAAAGGAGTAGGCTCCCCCTCAACAGCTCCACAAAATGTGCCAGCTATATCAGCGCGAGGAGGAGATGGGATCCTGTCCTCACCTTCAAATATATTTATTGGGACTGGTGGCACCTGTACTGGCCTTAGTATTTTTATCTCCCATCTGTTTATGGAGGCCAGTGTGACTTTCTTGAGGTGGTGAACCGATACACCCTTGGACAAGTCAAAAATTTCTGGGTGTACTTGATTGAGATATAAGATGATGATCCTGGCATAATTTGGTGTCTTTATACTTCCCTTAATCTTGTCAAATATCATTTGCCCCCATCGGAATTTTTTACGACAGATTACTGCTGTCATCATGTCAAAGAAATCTGAGGAAATATATCCAATGAAGTGAGTTGTGTAGAGAAGGACCTTGCCTAGTATATCAACAAGGAGATTGCTTTCAGCATTCATATGCGGTCGATGAACGGAAGTTGTGGATTCAGAGAGACCACAGAAGGACATGGCCCTACAGTAATCGGGTTCTTCCAAGTTGCCTTCCTTGTCAATTGTGGGCAACTTTAGAAACTCTGTTAAGAAAGAAGCCGTAACCTTGATCTTCATGTTCCTGACTGTGCTTCTCAATACCTTGCCACATCTCTTAATCTTGGCATTTGTGAAGAACTCTTCAATGTTTGGAATCAAAACTTTGCATGGTTGCTCAAGAACAAAAGTGAGACCAGCGGTTTCAAGGAGGATAATGATGTTTCTGACGTCATCAGAAAGGTGGTCGATTCCACTGCAAATGAACTCACTGTCGAACCCAATCTTAGCAGTAGGATCCATGGATTATAGAGGTTGAGAGATTTCTGAATAGTCGAAGTAGAACGAAAGCTTTTTCAACAAGAACGGCGGAACCAGAGGAGATGAATCGTCATTCTTCGAAAGAGCCCTATTCTTCAAATTTTGGAATTTGGATATTTCTATGGACAACCCTATTTCTATATATATAATTAGAAATTTTGAGAGATAAGGAGAGGTGTACCGGGATGGCGGTTCGAATTCTCAGAAATTTCGGCAAATAGTTTTGGCATTTTTCGAAAAGTCGACATTATTTTTCGAAAGGTATTGTATTTTTTGAAAAGAAATCGAAGTGTATTTTTCGAAATTTTTGAGAATGTTTTTCGAAAAATCCAACAAGTTTTTCGAACAATCCCTAAGACTTTTAGAAAAATTCAGAAGTCTTTTCGAAAAAAATTCCAAAGCCTTTTCAAGAAATGCAAGTCTTTTCGAAAAACCTAAGTTTTTTTCGAGAAATCCAAGACTATTTTCTAAAAATCCAAGTCTGAGCCTGAGTTTTTCTGAAAGTTTGCTGAGTAGGATTTTTCCTTGGCATTTTCTGAGGGGCTGATGTTGAATCCTCTCTTGACTTGAAGTGTGAACTTTTTAAGTTTCCATGTTGAGCATATCAAGTTCTGTCTTGAAGAGCGAGAACTTGCTCTCATCCAGCGACATCGTGAAAATATCTACAACTTACCTATCTATGTAAACATACTGGAGGATGATGTCCCCATTCTTCACATGCTCTCGAATGAAATTGTTGGAACCAGCTTCCTGGTCCCTCCTAGAGTTCGAAACAGGATGCAGCCCCCGCGTACTCTCCCTGCGCTACCGTCCTGACGAGAGTCAATGACCTGAAAACAGACCGAGGGGACTCAGCTTGGAGGTCCCGCCTCTTACCCGGAAGAACTGAGAGTCTTCCCCTCCCTAGCCAGTGCTGAGCTAGGTGCCTGTGAGGAAAATAGTGGAAAGGTTCAACAACCTTCTCAGGCACCTTATCGGTCAATTTATAGGCCTCTGAATCTGATCTGCAAATATCACTTCTAAATCCACCTGAAAAGACCAAAACACCCTGGGCTGGGTCTGCCAATAGCCAAACTCCGCTGTTCTGGAGAGCTATATGCAGGCCTCCAGGGGTAAAAATGTAAAACTATCTGGGGCACAAGGGTAAAATCCCCCTTGTGGGTAAAAAGGTAAATACCATCTTTTTTCATGTGGCGAGTGGGGAGGGGCCCGTCAAGTTTTAGGGGTTCTCGCCTGTGGGCTACTCGCCCGCGCCCGGAGGCCTCATCTAGCGAGCTCTCGCCTAGCGAGGTCTCGCCTAGCGAGGTCTCGCCTTATCTTCCGGGCTGCCCCCTCCTTTCTAGGGGGTTGGCCCCCCCGTCTCGCCGGACTTCCTTCCTTGCTTTGCCGGGCTACTCGCGAGCCCAAGGTTGTACACAATCCCCGCTCTTTACGAGGTTGCCCTAACCTCAGAAAGACACGTCCAACCGTGGCTCGCGATGCTAAGATTCCTTCATGAGAATCTTAGGTGGGCCCCTCCTCCCCTCATACCGCCTATAAATATGAGGAGAAAGCCTGCATTTGGAACTCTTTTTCCTTCATCCTTTCTTCTTTCAGAATGTCTCATAGTCAAAGTTTCCGCGAGCGTCTTGCGATTGTGCGAAGGCGAAACAAAGCCGGCATGGATGCCCTTTTTCCAAATCTGGGGCGCACTTCCCCCGTAGCCTCTCCGCCCTCTCGCACAAAGAAAGCGAAAGCTGTCTGCGCTCCCCTCTCGACGGGCGCAACTTCTTCGGCCGCTCCGATAGACAACCCATTCTCTTCCTCAGGGGGGAGGCAGGTGATCACGTTATCTTTCCTTTCTCTTGTTTCGCCTGTCTGACTATGCTTTCTCAGGGGAGTTTCGCTGATTCGCCGGTGCCTACCGATCCCCTTGATAATGTAAGTCAAGTTCCTCAGCGCACAGACTCGCCCAAGGTGGCCTCTCCACCTCCCTCGCGGAGAGAAAACCTCTCGCGAGTTGTGGGGAACCCTCGAATCCCAAGTAAGATCTCATCCCTTCTCGCCTCTTGGTTGATTCGCCTTCTTCCATTCGGCTTGCGCGGGCTAACTATTGCTTGTGATCTCTCGCTACTTTCGCAGGCATCCATTTTGATTCCGATACTGAGGAAGCTCCCGCGTCTCCTCCCCTCTCACCTCTTCCTCATCCGGGCGAGATCGAGGACTACCTAGGTGATCCCATGGACCCTCTGGAATTGAAACGGAGGACTACCCGGATGTTCGGCAAATATACACACATAATCCGCGAGATGGAGCTCGAGAAGCAAGCCTCCGACCGGCGCATGGAGTGGATTGAAGCAGATCACCACCGCCTTTCCGCAATGGTGGAAGCGGACGGGGTGCTAGACGGGACCGACCCCCAGGCCATACTGAACGAGACGGATGAACATCTCCGTCTCGCGCGCCGTGGCGTGATCGCCGCTCGCGCCTTTCATCTTCCTGGCCGCCCGCCATGTGCGGGAGGAAAAGATGGCCGCTGGCAGTGGGTGCGGAACTAAACTATCCCAGTCCCGTCTCTCCTCCTCTGGATCTCGTTCTTCTTAATGTCGCTGTTTTATTACTGCTATGTTGTACAGACTTATTCGGGCGAGACGTCCCCTTCTGCGGGACGATTTATTTTTTGACGTTTGGTCACGCAATGGTCGCATCATGCCGTCTTTTCATTATCGCCATGATTAGATATTACTTTATTTTATTAATCCTGCAATGATGACTTGCCTCGAAAGGATGTCTGCGGCGCCTCCGCCTCTTGAGTTCTAGAGAGAGAGTGAGAGAGGGAGAGTGAGATAAGAGAGAGAGAGAGAGAGAGGGGGAAAGAACGAGGCGCCAGGATGTCCCCTCATTTCCCGCCGCCTTACTTTCCCGCCCTTTTCTCTACCCCTTATAAATACCTTCAACCACTACCACTGCCCCTCACTATTCTAAACTGTTCTTTTGATCCTGGTTCCCGTTTCTCCTTCGTCATCTCGCGTCTCTCTCTCTGGGCCATCCATTCTTTCTTTTGCCGCTTTCTCGCCAATCATGGGGAAGAAGAAGACCGAAGAGGGCGATGGACGCAGCCGCTGTGGGAAGCGTTTTGTCGACCATGACTTCCCTCTCGGCAGACTGCCGGAGGAAGACCACGCTCGCTTCGCTCGCGAGTACCTCTCTGATAGCTACCCGTCTCGCCCGCCTAAGGTGGGAGAGTGCATCAACACCTTTTATCCCAACGAGCTGGCTTTCCCGGTCTCGCACTTTGAGGCGGGGCTGAGGCTTCCCCTCTGGCCGGAGGTCAAATTGGTGCTGAAGTACTTCGGGGTCGTCCCGGCCCAGTTCAACCCCAACGCCATCTCCATGTTGGTCGCCTTCGCCTGCTACCTACAGCGAGAGCATATCGAGTTTAGTCTAACCGCCTTCCGCAAGCTGTTTGTCTACCACGCCAAGGACGACGACATTTCTTACTTCACAGGCCAAGGCCTTAAAGTATGCGAGACACCGAACAAGAACCACCATTGGTTGACACGGTTCGTCTTCATACGCGGGGATCTTGGAGGCATCCCCCTCGCCCCGGTATCCCCCGCCGAGTGTTATTATGATACCCCCAAGGTGGGGGGTGCCGAAAAAGAACTCTGCGATTTCTTCGTGGGGAAGAATTTTGAAGTCCAATACCTGCGGCGAGACCTGGACTCGCTCCCCGCCGTTTTCCCGGGCGAAGGTACACCTCTATTTCCTTCTGTCCCTTTAATTCTTACCTTCCGTTGACTGTCACTTTATCTAGGAGAAAGGACCGTCCCCGTCCATCCCCCTTACCAGAGCAATCGAGCTCTCGCCTTGGCGAATATGGCGGCGGAGGCTGCGAAAGATACGCTGACCCCTGTCGCCAAGAAGAGGCCCGCGGGCGAGGGTGCCTCTCGCCTCCGCCCCAAGAAGAAGAAGAAATCCGTGTCCTTCGAGAAGGAAAAGCCGGCCAAGAGAAGAGAAGAGCTAGCGGGGTCTCTATCCCCTATCACCCTATCGTCTCCATCGCCTTCGCGACGGCCCGTCTCGCCAGCCCGCGAGACGGTCTCTGCAGAACCAGCTGTCCACAGCCAGGTTCAGCCCTCTCAGCTTCCTCCTGGCGAGGCTGGCTCGTCCAGCCACCCGGCTCCCGCCTCACACCCTAACTACAATATGGGGCCCGCGACGGAGGATGACGCCGACGAGCCGGTTCTGATATGGGAGCAAGACCTCAACCGCGTGTCAGTGTCCACCCTTTTCCCTTCTTGGAAGGAACAGGACCACCCCACCAGCCATGCCTTCTCCCTAGGCTTTGGGCTGTATGGCGGTCTTGGCTCCGAACCTGCTGACAACGAGGCATCACGGGACCTCATTCTAAAAAGCGCCCACTCGCAGTTTCGCTCCTTGGAGCTCGCGCACCGCGTCTCGCGCCGTCTCGTCTTCAACAACCGGAAATGGAAAGAGGCGGAGACCGGTCTCGCCGCGGAGCGCGAGAAGTCCATTGACCTGGAGAAGCGGTTGAATGTTGCTGACAAACTCCTTGCACAGAGCCAGGGCGGCGTGGTAAGTTTCTTTATCTTTGCCTTGCTAGCCTTGCCCTTGCTCCTTATAGTCCCTTACTTTCCACCCTCCCACAGGATGCCGAGACGGCCAACAGGATGCGCTCGCGTATCGAGGAGCTGGAGGGGGAAAACAAGAAGCTGAAAGCCGAGAATCTTCGCCTCCGAAGCAGTGCGACACCCCCACCGGATCAGTTTCCCATTCCTTCTCGATATTCCGTGGATGAGGTGGAGGCCATCTGCCGGGACTCAAATATCAAGACTGCGGAGGTTGTCCTCAAGATGATGAAGGAGCCGGGAGTGGTGCGCGCTGATGCGGAGACGGTGACCGTCCGCGACCTAGTCCCGCGCTTGTTCGACGAGTCGGACGACAGCGCCTCTTCTGACAACGAGTAGTGCACCATCCCCTGCAATGTCTTCCTCTCGCCCTCTTCTTTTTGTCTAATACTTATGATTCTGGTTCCCTTTCTTAAAAGGAGAGCGAGGTGTCTCTGCCTTATTAATTTTTGTTTGAAACTTTTTATATGCTAGCTGCCGCTTCCCTCTTTGGGGCGCTTTGTGTAATAGTTACTCAGGAGGCACCTTTTTAGATGTTATTTTAATTGCTACCTTAATCATCCACCCTCTCGCTTAGCTACTAGTCTAAGGTGTAGGGCTATTTTTTGGGACGTTGTTTAATTACTACTTTTATTGCCTTCCATTTTGCTTAAAATCCCGCGCGAGGCACCCTTTATTGCTTTTTACCCATCTTGATTACCTCCGTTAGCGTCGCGCCGCGAGATCATCTCGCGCCGGAATCCCTGGGTCCTGCCGTCTCGCCCAGTCGGTTTCGGCCACTTCAGCTCGCTTGGGCCTGGGATGAGGAAAATCCTCCCGCCAGTTGCGAGACTACCTATGGCGAGTGCTGGCCAGGGACCCTCTTCCCTGGCCCAATTCCTGGCCCCTCTCTGTTTTAGGGACCATCACCCTTTTGATGAATCATGGATTTTTCCCCACGCGAATTCTTACCCTTAGACTTGTCCCCTCGAGTGAGTACCGCCCTTCCGAAACACCCTCAACCACCGAGCGAGCCTACAGCCCTGCCAGCTAGATGGGGGCCTGGTCAGCGGGTTTGCTCGGGGTCTCCTCTCCAAAACACCACCAACCACCGAGTGAGCCTACAGCCCTGCCAGCTAGATGGGAGCCTGGTCAGCGGGTCTGCTCGGGGTCTCCTCTCCAAAACGCTACCAACCTCCGAGTGAGCCTACAACCCTGCCAGCTAGATGGGAGCCTGGTCAGCGGGTCTGCTCGGGGTCTCCTCTCCAAAACACTACCAACCACCGAGTGAGCCTACAGCCCTGCCAGCTAGATGGGAGCCTGGTCAGCGGGTCTGCTCGGGGTCTCCTCTCCAAAACACCACCAACCACCGAGTGAGCCTACAGCCCTGCCAGCTAGATGGGAGCCTGGTCAGCGGGTCTGCTCGGGGTCTCCTCTCCAAAACACCACCAACCACCAAGTGAGCCTACAACCCTGCCAGCTAGATGGGAGCCTGGTCAGCGGGTCTGCTGGGGGTCTCCTCTCCAAAACACTACCAACCACCGAGTGAGCCTACAGCCCTGCCATCTATATGGGAGCCTGGTCAGCGGGTCTGCTCGGGGTCTCCTCTCCAAAACACCACCAACCACCGAGTGAGCCTACAGCCCTGCCAGCTAGATGGGAGCCTGGTCAGCGGGTCTGCTCGGGGTCTCCTCTCCAAAACGCTACCAACCACCGAGTGAGCCTACAGCCCTGCCAGCTAGATGGGAGCCTGGTCAGCGGGTCTGCTCGGGGTCTCCTCTCCAAAACACTACCAACCACCGAGTGAGCCTACAGCCCTGCCAGCTAGATGGGAGCCTAGTCAGCGGGTCTGCTCGGGGTCTCCTCTCCAAAACACCACCAACCACCGAGTGAGCCTACCGCCCTGCCAGCTAGATGGGAGCCTGGTCAGCGGGTCTGCTCGGGGTCTCCTCTCCAAAACGCTACCAACCACCGAGTGAGCCTACAGCCCTGCCAGCTAGATGGGAGCCTGGTCAGCGGGTCTGCTCGGGGTCTCCTCTCCAAAACACCACCAACCACCGAGTGAGCCTACCGCCCTGCCAGCTAGATGGAAGCCTGGTCAGCGGGTCTGCTCGGGGTCTCCTCTCCAAAACACCACCAACCACCGAGTGAGCCTACAACCCTGCCAGCTAGATGGGAGCCTGGTCAGCGGGTCTGCTCGGGGTCTCCTCTCCAAAACACCACCAACCACCGAGTGAGCCTACAGCCCTGCCAGCAAGATGGGAGCCTGGTCAGCGGGTCTGCTCGGGGTCTCCTCTCCAAAACAGCACCAACCACCGAGTGAGCCTACAGCCCTGCTAGCTAGATGGGATCCTGGTCAGCGGGTCTGCTCGGGGTCTCCTCTCCAAAACACCACCAACCACCGAGTGAGCCTACAGCCCTGCCAGCTAGATGGGAGCCTGGTCAGCGGGTCTGCTCGGGGTCTCCTCTCCAAAACACCACCAACCACCGAGTGAGCCTACAGCCCTGCCAGCTAGATGGGAGCCTGGTCAGCGGGTCTGCTCGGGGTCTCCTCTCCAAAACACCACCAACCACCGAGTGAGCCTACCGCCCTGCCAGCTAGATGGGAGCCTGGTCAGTGGGTGTGCTCGGGGTCTCCTCTCCAAAACACCACCAACCACCGAGTGAGCCTACAGCCCTGCCAGCTAGATGGGAGCCTGGTCAGCGGGTCTGCTCGGGGTCTCCTCTCCAAAACACCACCAACCACCGAGTGAGCCTACATCCCTGCCAGCTAGATGGGAGCCTGGTCAGCGGGTCTGCTCGGGGTCTCCTCTCCAAAACACCACCAACCACCGAGTGAGCCTACAGCCCTGCCAGCTAGATGGGAGCCTGGTCAGCGGGTCTGCTCGGGGTTGTTTCTACAAATCATCTCGCCTCTGGTGCCTCACAAAGGTCACCCGCACTTTCATCGCATCAAGAAAGCACATCAGGATGGTAAGCATTACACATTAATAATAAAAAAAGGTGCGATGGAATAGAATGCTATGGATAAAATCTCTTCAAATCATCACCACTCCGGGCTCGCTCGAGAGATACCCCGTCCACATCCTGGAGGTGGTACCCTCCTGACTTTAAGACTTCTTTTATTACAAAAGGACCCTCCCAATTTGGGTTCAGTTTTCCTACGAGGGCTCCTCTACCCGCCGCGTCAACTTTTTTTAGGACCAAATCTCCTTTCACAAACTGTTTTACCCTTACATGCTTGTCGAAGTACCTCGCCATCCGGCGCTTGACCTCCTCCTGCCGGACCATGGCTAAATCCCGGAGCTCCTCCACGAGATCCAACGAAAGTCTCTGTTCTTCTTCGTTCTCTGCTCTCCATCCTTCGGTTCCTTCCCTTGCTGCCGCTACTCTTGGTGATGTGACCTCAAACTTGACAGGTATGACGGCCTCTGAGCCATGAGAGAGCTTGAATGGGGTTTCCCCCGTGGCTGTGTTTGGTGTGGTCCTCAAGGCCCATAGTACTGAAGGCAGTTGATCGACCCAGCTTTCTCTCAAATTTTCCACCTTTTTCTTCAATAGATTGACAATAACCTTATTAGCCGCTTCGACCTGTCCGTTACTCCGTGGATGATGAACAGAGGCAAAGCGGAGATCTATCCCCAAACGAATGTAGAAGTCCACGAACTCCCTTCTTGCAAACTGTGGTCCGTTATCTGTCACAATGGCTAGGGGCAACCCATGCCGACAGATGATCTCCCCCCATACGAAGTTCTTGACTACCTGCGAGGTTACCTTAGCCAATGCTTTCACCTCCAGCCACTTCGAAAAGTAGTCCACCATGACTATCAGGAATTTCCTTTGGCCACTCGCTTGGGGGAAGGGGCCCACCAGATCTAGTCCCCATATAACGAATGGCCAGGGAGCTGTGATGGTCCGCAACCTCTGGGCCGGCAAGAGCTGAAGGGGGGCAAATTCCTGACATTTTTGACACTTTTTCGCGTATTCCTCCGCATCCCTCCGGAGGGTGGGCCAAAAGTACCCCTGCCTCAGCACCCTCCCTTCTAAAGTCCGGCTCCCCGAGTGACTCCCACATTCTCCCGAGTGGATCTCTTGCAGAACCTTGGGAGCCTCCTCCTCTGACACACATCTAGCCAGCAAACCCGATAAGGTTTTGCGATATAGAACTCCGTCCTTCAGCAGGTAATACGCCGATTTGTATCTGGTATGCTTCCGTCACCGTTCCCCCGGCTCAAGGTCCATGTTTGGCGAGTTGGTCAACCTGAGTGCTCTCTTCCCTCGGGACGTGCCGAATGGAGAAGCTTCGGAACTGCCCTATGACGTCTTTGACCTTTCCTAGATACAACTGGAGGGTGGGCTCCCTTGCCTCGAACTCCCCTTTGATCTGGCCTGCCACCACCATGGAGTCTATCGAGGCCTCAATGTCTTGTATGCCCAGCTCCCGGGCTAACCTGAGTCCCGCAATGACCGCCTCATATTCCGCTTGGTTGTTGGTGATTGCGAAATGGATCTTCAAGGCCTGCTCAATCTGGGTCCCTTCCGGGCTAATCAAGACCACTCCTCCTCCAAAGGAATTTCTCCCTGACGCTCCATCTGCTATCATCTTCCAGGTTGCCCGGGGGGACGCCTCCGTTTCCTGGACCTCCACTATGTAGTCTACCAGGAAATCGGCCACCGCCTGTGCCTTTATGGCGAGCCGAGGGACGAAAGCGAGATCGAATTCACTGAGTTCTATTGACCATTTTGCCAACCTCCCCGAGTGCTCTACTCCCTCCAAGATGCGACGGAGGGGGTGATCTGTCACCACTTGTATGGAGTGAGCCTGAAAATACGGCCGGAGCTTTCGGGCCGAGATGATGAGGGCAAATGCTAACTTCTCAAGAATGGGGTACCCGAGCTCCGCTTTTTTCAGGACCCTGCTCACGTAATAGATTGAAAATTGTTTCTTCCCTTCTTCTCTCACAAGGACAGAGCTCACCGCCACAACACCTACCCCCAAATATAGAAATAAGACCTCTGCTTCCCTTGGTCCCTGGAGTAAGGGCGCCTGGGTAAGCTGTTGTTTTATGGCCTGAAAAGCCGTCTCGCATTCCGAGGTCCATTCGAATCTCTTGTCTCCTCGCAGCGTTCGGAAAAAGGGCGAGCACCTCTCCCCCGCTCGAGAGAGGAACCTGCTTAGCCCGGCCAACTTGCCGGTGAGGCGCTGGACTTCCTTAACATTCCTAGGGGACTCCAATTCTAGGATTGCTTTTACTTTTTCGGGGTTGGGCTCCACTCTAGATGGAGTGAGTAGGTGTCCCAGGAACTTTCCCCTGCTAGCACCGAAAACGGACTTCAGGGGGTTGAGTCTCATTTTATACTCCCTTAGGGTTTCAAAGGTCTCTTCCAGATCTTGGATATGACCCCCGAGGTCCTTGCTTTTGATCATCAAGTCGTCTACGTAAACCTCGAGATTCCTTCCTCTCTGCTCTCGGAAGACCCGATCCATCATCCTTTGATAGGTCGCGCCCGCATTTTTCAAACCGAAAGGCATCATATTAAAGCAGAAGCATCCATCCTCCGTGACGAAGGTGACGTCCTTAACGTCCGGAGGATGCATGCGTATTTGATGATACCCAGAAAACGCATCCAAGAAACTCATAAATAGGAAACCGACGGCTGAGTCAACTTGCGCGTCGATTCGGGGCAGCGGGTAACAATCCTTGGGGCATGCTTTATTTAAAAGAGAAAACTCCACGCACATTCTCCACTTATCCTCCCCTTTTTTGACCATTACAACATTACTCACCCACCCCGGATACTTACAGGCGGACACAAACCCCGCCTTAAGCAATTTTTCCACTTCCTCTCTAATAGGTCCGGCCATCTTGGAAGCGATGGCTCTCTTCTTCTGTTGTATGGGGCGAGTGTTGGGGTCTAGATTGAGGCGGTGACAGGCGACTTCTGCATCGACCCCTGGCATGTCCGCGGCGCTCCATGCGAAGACGTCAATATTTTTCTGCACGCAGGTCCTGATCTTCTCCCGGTCCTCCGGGGTGAGCTCGCCACTGATTTTTATCCTTTCTTCCCGGCCTTCCTTGGTGCGTATTTCTACCTCCAGGACTTCCACGGCCGCTCTTAACCTTGATGGCTCTTCCTCTCCTTCCTGCTCTACCTGCATGTCCTGCTCCTTGGCTTTGCCTTCTACGCTGGCCATTCGCCTCTCTTCCCCCGGCTGCTCCGCCTCCCACTTGCTTGCCTCCTCTTCCTCCTGTCGTGAGGCCCTTCTCTTTCCTGGCCGGACCTCCTCCCCGGACGGCCCTCCCTCTTCTTCCCTCTGCCTTCTCTCTCTCCTCCCCACCTCTCCTTTTAGCTCTTCTCCCCCTGCTGCATCCGTCTTTTCGTCCTCCTTTCCAGCCACTTCCAGCCTCTCCACCATGTCCCAGTTCCTCACCATTTCTCCCTCTCCCTCCGCTCTTTCCTTCTCCTTTTCTTCTACCACCACCATCTCCCCGAACTCCTCTCCCGCCATTTCTGGCTCCCCCGCAATGCCTCCCACCATTACTACTTCTTCCTCTCCTCCAGCATCTTCCTCCCCTCTTTGCTCTTCCCCATCCCCCTGTTCTTGTGGTAATTGCTCCATCCACTTTCCCAACTCCTCCGCGTCTCCCTGCCAGGAGATGGTGTTCACTGCCATAATGTAGCATTCCCTAGCAGCCTTTGGATCCCCCCGTACCCTGATTTGGGTACCTCCTGAATTCAGCTTCAAGCATTGGTGAAACGATGATGGAACGCATCTGAAAGCGCTGATCAAGGGGCGTCCAAATATAGCCTTGTAACTACTGGGGGCATCCACTATGACAAAGCGACAATTCCAGGACAGCCCTCCCAGGGTCACCTGAAGTCCCACTCCCCCCTCGACTTCTTTCCTTTCCCCTGAGAACCCAAACAGCGGTCCGTCCGCCGCCAGCACCCTCCGGGCCTCCACCCTCATTGCATTGAATGCCTTCTTGAAAATCACATTCACTGAGCTCCCATTGTCTACCAGGATCCGCGACACCGTGAAGTTTTCGATGGCGGTTCGTATCACAAGTGCGTCACAGAAGGGGTCCTCATGGTCAGGCATGTCTTTTCTTGAAAAGGTAATCTTCTCGTCTGGAGGGGGGGATTGCGATGTTGAGGCGACGCTTCGGCGGTACATAGTGTGAAGGCTCGCCTTTCGAGCCGCCTCTATCCCCACCCCCCATTGATCACTACAATTCCCCCGCAGTCTCCTTCATCTGCTCGATCCACGCAGCGATCCTCTTCTCCAGTGACTGTTACTTCCTCTATCCTCACCGGCCTGGGCTGCTCTCCGGCCCCTCGAGTTCTCCTCATCTCTAAGAAGTCTGGGCAGGTAGCTGTTGCGTGACCTTCCTCCTTGTGGAAGTCACAATATGGCAACGCCACCTCCCCCACCTATCTTCCTTCCCGAGGGTTCCTCCTCCTTCCTGCTCCTGCCCCTCTTCCTCTCTCCCGACCCCTTCCTCTGCCTCGGCCGATGGCCATTGCCTGTTGCGGAGGGGGTAGGGGTGGTCTATGACCGTATCCCCACCCCTGCTGGTGGAACCTTCCCGGTCCTCCCTGTTGGTTCCTCCGCCCTTGGGGAAATCCCCTACCTTATCCTGGGACTGGGCCTCCCTGCTGCCTCCATCCCAGCTCCGGATAGGCCTGCGCCCTTGGCTCCTCTCTTCTCCTCGCCTCCGGTTGCCTCCCACCTGACTCTTTTGATTCTACCTCAGTAAGCCTTGCTAGCTTCTTCGCAAAAGCTGGGTTCGCCGCCTCCATCGCTATTTCCTTCGCGGCCTTCTCCATCAAGCCCTCAAAGGACAACGACGCCTTCCGGGTGAGGCTCATCTTGAAGAATCCTTCCCGCAGTCCCACCGTGAAGGACATCTGGAGGGCAAACCCCGGCACCTCCTGTATATCCAGAATCTCTTCTTGAAACCTGTCCACATACTGAGCCAGCGACTCCTCCGCCTTCTGCTTAATTAAGAAGATCGACTCCGGGTTCTTTTTCCTTTTCTTAGATGTGGAGAACCGGAGCTGGAAACTCCTACTCAAGTCCTCGAAGCAGTATATCGAACCTGTCGGGAGTTGATGGAACCAGTCCCTAGCTTTGTCCTTTAGGGTGATTGCAAAAAGGCGGCACTTAAACGCGTCTGTCATGGGTCTGATCGAGACAACGTCTTCGAACCACTACAAGTGGTGGAGAGGATCATCCTTCCCTACGTAGTAGTTCATCTCGGGCTCTCGGAAGCCCTCGGGGACGGGAGCGGACAGGATCAGCTCGCAAAAAGGGGACCCTCTCGCCGCAGGTCTCGCTGCCCCTACTCGCGCGATGACCTCCCCTGGCGAGATGGCACTCGCCGGGCTTGGGAACAGCTCCCTTCCCGCCATGTCCCTCCCGCTCCCTTCCATCATCACCTCCTTCCCCGGCCTTCTCCCCGGGGCATCCTCTCCTACTCGCGTCGAGACGAGTTCTTCCTGAGTCGCGAGGGCTGGCACTGGAGGCAGTGGAGTTAAACAGTCTCCCTGCCGCGAGATCCCTTGCAGTAGATCCATGATCCCCTTGATCGAAGCCATGAACTCCGCTCTCCCTACAAATCCCCCCTGGTTGTCCGACTCCCCTCCTTCTCCTTATCCCTGATCTCCCGCCATGTGGTTGCTCAAGGTTCTTCTCTGAGGGCTACGCTCCACGCTCACCGCACCAAAAAATGTTGGAACCAGCTTCCTGGTCCCTCCTAGAGTTCGAAACAGGATGCAGCCCCCACGAACTCTCCCTGCGCTACCGTCCTAACGAGAGTCAATGACCTGAAAACAGACCGAGGGGACTCAGCTTGGAGGTCCCGCCTCTTACCCGGAAGAACTGAGAGTCTTCCCCTCCCTAGCCAGTGCTGAGCTAGGTGCCTGTGAGGAAAATAGTGGAAAGGTTCAACAACCTTCTCAGGCACCTTATCGGTCAATTTATAGGCCTCTGAATCTGATCTGCAAATATCACTTCTAAATCCACCTGAAAAGACCAAAACACCCTGGGCTGGGTCTGTCAATAGCCAAACTCCGCTGTTCTGGAGAGCTATATGCAGGCCTCCAAGGGGTAAAAATGTAAAACTATCTGGGGCACAAGGGTAAAATCCCCCTTGTGGGTAAAAAGGTAAAGACCATCTTTTTTCATGTGGCGAGTGGGGAGGGGCCCGTCAAGTTTTAGGGGATCTCGCCTGTGGGCTACTCGCCCGCGCCCGGAGGCCTCGTCTAGCGAGGTCTCACCTAGCGAGGTCTCGCCTAGCGAGGTCTCGCCTTATCTTCCGGGCTGCCCCCTCCTTTCTAGGGGGTTGGCCCCCCCCGTCTCGCCGGACTTCCTTCCTTGCTTTGTCGGGCTACTCGCGAGCCCAAGGTTGTACAGAAATGATATCTCAGTTCGATATGCTTCGTCCGGCTTGGATTGTTGGTGATTTTTATTGCACTGGAGGTGCCACAAAACATTGGGATGTCCCTGAACTTCATGTTGTAGTCTTCAAACTGATTCTTTACCAGAGAAGTTGTGCACAACAACTGCCTGCAGAAATATATTTTGACTCGACTGTTGACATTGCGACATAATTCTGTTTTTTTCTACTCTAATAAATGAGCCTTCTTCCAAGGAATTGGCAAGTCTTGCAAGTGCTCTTTATGTCGTCTTTGCTACCTGCAAAGTCTGAATCTGAAAATCCAATTAGTTCTGTATCATTATTTCTTGGGTACCATAATCCAAGATTGGGTGTTCCTTTAAGGTATCTCAAATCTGCTTTGCAGCTGAGTTGTGAGATTCCTTAGAGTTCACCTGATATCTAGCACACACACATGTTAAAAATATTATGTCAGGCCTGCTAGCAGTAAGATAGAGCAAGGATCCAATTGTGATTCTGTACTTGGTTTCATCTAAAGGTTTCCCTTTCTCGTCCTGTTCTAGAGACATAACTGAACCCATTGGAGTCCTCATAGAGGTTGCATTCTACATTCCAAATTTCTTAATCAACTCCTTGGTGATCTTCGTCTGAGAGATGAAAATTCCATCTTCAGATTGTTTCACCTGAAGTCCTAAGAAATACTTCAACTCGCCCATACCACTCATTTGAAATTTCCCTTGTATATGTTTGGAAAACTTCTTGCAAAGGTTGTCGTCAGTAGAGCCAAAGATAATGTCAACGACATAGATTTACACTAGCAATATCTTTCATTTTACTTCCTTAAGAAATAATGTGTTATCTATCTCTCCCTTTGTGAACTTGTTCTCAAGAAGAAAGTTAGAGAGCATTTCATATCAAGCTCGTGGAGCTTGTTTTAAACCATATAGAGCTTTAAACAATAAATAAACATAGTTAGGATGGCTAGGTTCAATAAAACCTGAGGGTTATTCCACATATACTTCTTCATTTATATTACCGTTGAGGAAAGAAGACTTCACGTCCATTTGATAGACAATGAGTCCCAAAAGTGCAGCATATGCGAGGAACAACCTTCTGGCTTCGAGTCTTGCCACTAGAGCATATGTCTAATCAATGTCGATCCCTTCTTCCTATCGGTATAATTTGGCTACGAGTATGGCTTTATTTTTGATGATGGTTCCATCTTTGTTGGGTATTGTATCCAGACTAACCCAGATTTGATGAGGTCACCCTTAAACTAAGATGAATTAAGTTGTATTTGATGCTTGGTTTGAGTTATGTGTTTGTAGGATTCCAATGAGAAGTGTAGACCAATGTCAGTCTACAATGGGTCACCAAACACATTACCATACAATGTAATCCCTCATTGTGTGTTCCAAAGTGTTGACTCATGTGTAGCCTCTCTATTGGGATACACTTCATATTCAAGCTCTAGGACTATGAGAAAAAGACTTGATGCTGATTTCCCTTAGAAGAAGAAAATCTGTCAGAAAAATATTTCCCAAGTAAAGTACTCGAGTACCTTCTTATTTACTCGAGTAAGTTACTGACTTTATACTCGAGTAGTAATTCACTTACTCGAGTAGTTAAGATGTACTCGAGTAGTCCAATTATGGTTCTCGAGTAATTCAACTTGTATACTCGAGTAATTTCCTCTTATCTCTCGAGTTTCCAGATTCTCTCTTCTCAAATTTGTCTAAGTGAAATACTCGAGTAATATTATATATACTCGAGCAGTTCTATCTTCTATCTCGAGTTAATGGTATCCTGACTCTCATGTAGTTTCTAGTTACTCGAGTAGTCTAACTCATATACTCGAGTAGTTCATCTACTACTCGAGTAGTCAAATGCTTTTATTCGTGTAATCCAGAATTCTATTCTAGAAAATTTCACCAAGTGATTTACTCGAGTAGTTCATGTTATATACTCGAGTAGATCATTCTGTCTCGAGTAGTCCATGTTACACACTCGAGTAGTTCCATTTTTCCTGCCCTAGAATTTTTCCAAGTGTTTGTCTCGAGGAAGTTTCTGATATACTCGAGTAGTTCATTTTTATATACTCGAGTAGTACTTCTTGAACTCGAGTAATATACTCCACCTCTCGTGTAAGTACTTAAGTACTCGAGTAAGTCATTTTTATTACTCGAGTAACTGAGTCCCTCTCATTCTTATTTACTCGAGTAGTTGACTCCATGTACTCGAGTAATGATTTCATTATCTCCAGAGTACTTTTTCTCATGTACTCGAGTAGTCCCTTCTACCTACTCGAGTAGTGCTGCATATACTCGAGTAGTTCTGCTTGACTCGAGTAACTTACTTTGACTATTTTCAGAAATTCCTTAAGTCCAGACCTAACAGTCTTATTCTTAAACTCTGACATGATTGGTCCACGTGTCTTTCTCTTTATGAATCATTTAAGTCTAATCTTCTTGTATCCTATAAAAGGTCTTGTCAAACCAACAAACCCTAAGTTTTCAAGAAGAAAATTATTCTAAGTTTTGCAGCTGTCTCTTTCCAAAAGAATTCTGTCTTCTCTCTCTCTACAAGAACCGGAAACTCGCCGCTGCTGCCATCGCTAAATTCTGACCGGCTAGGGTTTCTTCTTTTCAGAGGATTCAGATTAAGAAGACTCTACAGATTGAGATCTCCGCTCAATGATTCATCTACTCTTTCGATCGTGTAAAGTCGAGAAGTTCCAGATCTGATCTTGCCGAAATTCTTCTTCAATATTCTGATAAAGCCACACGCCTAGAAGAAGGATTTTCTGATTTTCTTTTGCAGATCTGAACCAGATATTCACTGTTTGTATTTCTGTACTGCTGTATTTTATTATTGTAGGAGAAGATTTCTCTGAGTGTAGGAGTGTTCAACTCCGAGATTGTAGGAAGTTTTGTCTTCCGAGTGTAGATCTATTTGTGGATCGAGTTTGTAGGAACCTTGTTCTGAGGGTAGGATTGTTTTCCAATCCAAGATAGTGGAGTAGCTGAGTCTAGTATATTGATAGATTGGTGAGGGAAAGTGGATGTACCCAAGGTTGGGGAACCACTATAAATCTTGCCTCGTCTGTGTTTGCTTGTTTGATAGATAGTTCTGTGCTTTGGTTGTGATTTTTTTTATTCCGCAAAAAGACGCACAATTCACCTATTCACCCCCTCTAGGTGATTTAGGTTGCCAACTATTATCTTTCAATTGGTATCAGAGGGAGGTTGATCGTTAAAAGGTTAACACCTTGATCAGATCCTTAAATAGTTGTCATTTGAGATCTACCAAATGGACAAGGCTAAAGATTTTTCCAAGCTTTCTTTGTGCAACAAAAATAATTTCCCTATGTGGAAAGAAAGAATCAAGTTCTTCATGGAAGCTGTGGATCCAAGGATCTTCATGATAGTTGAAGAAGGTCCTTATATTCCCATGACCATCTCCACTATAGATCCTACTAAGAAAGTCCCCAAGAAACTTATGGATCTAGACAAGGATGAGATAGTACTTGTCTCATTGGACAAAAAGGCGAAAAATATCATAGCAAGTGCAGTCGATGATTCAATATTGCAAAATCTGATTCACTGCCAGTCTGCAAAGGAGATGTGACAGTCATTAGTTACCTTGATGTAAGGTACCAATGAAGTGAGGGATGATAGAAGATCCCTACTTAATCAGAAGTATGAGGCCTTCCAACAAGGAAACAAAGAAACCATTGCTGACACATTTGAGAACTTCTTCAAGATAGTGATTGGGCTAAGGGTATACGGCAGAGTCTTCACTAATGGAGAGCTAAATGATAAGTTCTTGAGATCCCTGACTAAGGAATGAGATAACAAGGTCTGTGCTATCAGGGAGTTTGGAAAACTGGCCGAGATAGATCCTCAGAATCTCTTCGGGAAGCTGATGTCCTATGAGCTCCAACTCAACACTAGGAAGGCTGAAGAAGAGAAAAATAGGTCTGCATTCAAAGAGAAGTCTGTCGCTTTAAAGGCAGACACCTCTAAGAAGTCCAAGGTTGTTCCTCCTACTCCAGCACCATAAGTTAGTGAAGAAGAAACCTTAGAGCCAAGCACCTCAGGCTCTGAACTATCAGAAAGAGAGTTCTCATTGCTCTCTTGGCAGTTCAAGAAATTTTTGAACAAGAAGAACCAATGGAAAGGCAAGGATGCCTCTTATAGAAGATCACGACGCGATGGTGATCGGCAAAGAAAAGGCTCCAGCAGCCATGACAGGTATAATACTAAACAGAACAAACATATTTCGACTAACATTATCTGCTACTGTTGTAATAAGCCAGGACACGTCATCGCTGACTGCCCTCACAAGAAGAAGGAGGGTGGTAGAAGAGAGGAAAAGAAGTCCTCGTACAGCAAGAAGAGGACAGAGAAGGGCTTGATGGCCAAAAAGGGCAAGACTCTCAGTAACTCTAACTCATCTAAGTTGAGTGAAGAAGAAGAGGCCTATTTTGGACATATGGTTCAAACTGATGATGAAAAAGAGACCCAGTTCACTGGGAAGGTAAACTCTCACACTCCTCTCTCTGATTCTGAAGTTTTTGAACATGATTATGATGATAGCTCTTCTGACGATGCGTCAGAACTCATGACCCAATATAAGGAGTTAATCATGGCTTACAACAAATGTTGCCGAGTCGTGAAAACTCAGGCTAAGGAGATAAAATCTCTCAAAGCTGAAGAGAGCGTCTTGAGAGATAAAGTCGCAAAGACTGACTCTCTCGAAGAAAACTTCAATAATGCTATTGAAGAATATAACAAGGCTCTTGAGCACCTTGACCTCAAAGAGAAAATCATCAAGGAATTGGAAGCCCATCTTGCAGCTGAAAAGAAACTAGTTAAAAGTTTCTCGAAGCCCAAGACTGTTCTTCCATTCGTTGTTGAATTCTCAGCCAAGGCCAAGGGTACTGGATTAGGCCATGAAGAAGCTCCTAGTAAATCCTCTAGGAGAAATAAGGCTCAACGGAAGAATAAGGCCGTCAAAAAGGCCTTAGCCAAAGAGAAGGGGAAAGCCCCTCAAGATCAGACCACGTTCAAGAAGGTTATATTTCCTTCAAATGAGTTTGATTTTGACTCATCCTACATGCACTTTGCTAGGCCTACCTATGTAGAGCCAAAGTCCCGTTATCAGGGATGGACTCAACCCAGAAACTTTGGCGAAAGTGTCTTTAAGGCACCATATGAAGAAGTTATTCTTCAGATCTATGACCCTTTCAATCATGGGCACAACTTCAAGAAGGCACCAAAGACAAAGCCTGTTGTAGAAAAGCCTGTAAAGGAGAAGAATCCATGTGATTGCCATCATCATGAGGCATCTTCCTCCAAGAATGCTGCCCCTGCTAGACCATAATTCCAAAAGGTCAAGAAGGAGAACTTAAGGTGAAGATACAACAGATTTGACTGTTGGTGTTGTGGCAGAATTGGTCACTTTGCCATTGATTGTTGGTTTAATCCTAAAAATGCTGTAGCCCCACATGTTGGCAATATGAGGAAGACCACTCCTAATGCTAATATTCGTAGGGGGAGTGTTTTAACCCGAGACCAAGGACCCAAATGTATTTGGGTTCCTAAGGCTAACTGATTGTGAATGCAGGAATGTCCAAAGGCCAATAAAACGTCAATCTGGTATTTGGACAGTGGATGCTCTCAGCATATGACCAGGACAAGAAGCCTTATTCAGAACCTTACTCCAGTTGTGAACGGACCGAAGGTCATCTTTTGAGGTTCAGACCGTAGAATTACTAGAGGCTATGGTATGATTACTAACGACAATGTATCCTTCTCAGATGTGGCTTACGTTGAAGGTTTGGAACATAACCTTATAAGCATTAGCCAACTCTGCGATAAAGGATACATAGTTGAGTTTCACGCTGACAAGTGCTTGATAAAATCTGTTGACAATATGGAAACGATTCTATCCGACACTCGAAGCAGAAACATTTTCTCTTTGAATTTCATTTGTATAGATTCTTTGACACCAGTGTGCCTTTTAGCAAAAGATAGTGCGTCTCTTGGTGACCAATGGCACAAGAGATTAACACATATTAATTCTAAAACTATAAATAAATTATTTTCAATGAACTTAGTTCGTGATGCCCCAAATGTCAAGTACGTCAAAGATAAACCTTGTCATGCATGTGTAAAAGGCAAGCAAACAAGGGCTACCTTTAAAAGTGTTATTGTCAAAGATTCTAATAGATGTCTTCATCTACTGCACATGGACTTGTTTGGTCCACTGCAAATTAGAAGTTTGGGAGGTAAGGATTATACGTTGGTAATTGTTGATGATTACTCGCGCTTTGCGTGGGTGTTCTTTCTGAAACACAAGTCAGATACCTTCGACATCTTTACTAATTTTGTTAGGCAAGTCCAGAATGAGTACAACTGCTTCATAGTCAAAATCAGAAGTGACAATGGAACAGAGTTCAAGTCTGGGGCCATGACATAATTTTGTGAAAGCTTAGGTATCTTTCATGAGTTTTCCTCTCCTCGCACTCCTCAACAAAATGGAGTGCCCGAGAGAAGGAATAGAACCCTCATAGAGGCCTGCAGGACCATGTTGAGTGATGCCTCACTTTCGGAATATTTCTGGGCTGAAGCCGTCAACATTGCATGCCACGTGCAAAATCGAGCCCTCATAAACAAAAACCATGATAAGACACCTTATGAACTTTTGAAAGGCAGGAAACCAACAGTCTTATATTTTAGAATTTTTGGCTGTAAATGCTTCGTGCTAAACAATGGAAAGTATCACACTACTAAGTTTAGAGAAAAGAGTTTTGAAGGTATTTTTGTAGGTTATAGTAGTCATAGTAAGACATATAGGATTTTTTATAGAAAAACCCTGTTGGTAAAAGAATCGATACATGTTGTATTTGATGAGACGAGTTTGCTGCAAAGCAACTCTTCTAGTGTGCCTATTGAAGATGTAGGTGCAAAGCTGAAAGAAATTAGCTTGGATGAACCGTCTGAAGACAAAGACGAAAAGTTCATCAAGATCACCACTCCAACCCCTATTGGAGAGGCTGATGATCAAGATGAAGAATTCATCCAAGATGAAGAAGTCACTCCGGTGATAGAAGACAATCCAGATGCAAGGACTCTAGAGCTCAAACATTTGAAGGATCATCCCATGGAACAGATCATAGGAGATCCCCGAGATGGTGTCAGAACTCGCAGAGGTACAACTAATGAGAATCTATATTTAAGTTTTCTCTCGCAGATTGAACCAAAGAAGTTTGAGGAAGCAAACTCAGATGCATCGTGGATAATGACAATGGAAGAAGAACTGAACCAGTTCAAGTGCTGCAAAGTATGGAAGCTTGTTCCAAGACCCAAAGGTAAGACCGTCATTGGGACAAAATAGGTCTACAGGAACAAGATGGACGAGGATGGAACGATAGTAAAGAACAAGGCCAGACTTGTCGCCAAAGGCTTTCGTCAAGAAGAAGGAATCGACTTCGACCAGACGTACGCTCCAGTGACAAGACTGGAGGCTATAAGGTTATTCCTAGCATAGGCTGCACTCAAAGTCTTCACTGTCTATCAGATGGACGTGAAGTCTGCCTTCCTTAATGTTGACATAAAGGAAGAGGTGTATGTGGAACAACCGCCAGGTTTCGTTGATCCTAACTTTCCTGATTACGTTTATTTACTGCATAAAGAATTATATGGTCTGAAACAAGCTCCTCGAACTTGGTATGAGACGCTGTCTAGCTTTCTACTTGAGAACAAGTTCACAAGGGGAAAGATAGACAAGACATTATTTCTTAGGGAAATTAAGGGCAAGATTTTGCTAGTGCAAATCTATGTCGATGACATTATTTTTGGCTCTAATGATGACAACCTCTGCAAGAAGTTTTCAAAACTTATGCAAGGGAAGTTTGAAATGAGCAGTATGGGAGAGCTGAAGTATTTCTTAGGGCTTCAGGTAAAACCGTCAGAAGATGGAATTTTCATCTCGCAGACTAAGTTTACCAAAGAGCTGATTAAGAAATTCAGAACGAAGAATGCAACCTCAATGAGGACACCAATGGGTTCAACAATGTCTCTGGACAAGGATGAAAAAGGGAAACCTTTTGATGAAACCAAGTACAGAAGCATTATTGGATCCTTGCTCTACCTTACTGTAAGTAGACCTGACATAATATTCTCAACATGTGTCTATGATAGATTTCAGGTGAACTCTAAGGAATCTCACTGCATTGCTGCAAAGCGGATATTGAGATACCTTAAAGGTACACCAAATCTTGGCTTATGGTACCCAAGAAGTAATGATAGCGAACTGATAGGTTTTTCAGATGCAGATTTTGCAGGTAGCAAAGACGACAGGAAAAACACTTCAGGGACTTGCCAATTCTTTGGAAGAAGGCTTATCTCCTGGAGTAGTAAGAAGCAAAACTGTGTTGCAATCTCAACGACCGAGTCAGAGTACATCTCTGCAGGAAGTTGCTGTGCACAGTTACTTTGGATAAAGAATCAGTTTGAAGACTACAACATGAAGTTTGCAAAGATTCCATTGTTTTGCGACTCCTCTAGTGCAATAGCAATAACCAACAACCTAATCTCGTACAGCCGGACAAAGCATATAGAGCTAATGTATCACTTCATCCGGGAGCATGTAGAGCATGGGGACATAGACCTACAATATGTCCCTACAGATATGCAAATTGCATATATTTTCACGAAGCCGCTGGACGAGACCAAGTTCTCGTTCTTCAAAACAGAACTTGGGATGCTCAACAAGGAAGACTAAAAGGGGCTGGACTTTCAAGAATGCTCAAGGCTCAGAGGTTAGTCAAAAGTTGGAATTTTCTAAAAGTTCAAGTATTTGACTCGAGTAAGTAATAGCATACTCGAGTAAGTATATGACCTACTCGAGTAGTAGAATGACATACTCGAGTAGTCGACTTGACCCACTTGAGTAACAAACTGACATACTCGAGTAGTCAACTTCACTTACTCGAGTACCTTATTGACCTACTCGAGTACTTACATACATCTACTCGAGTACTTCTGTATTCTTACCCGAGTACCCCAAACTTATCTACTCGAGATCTTTATCGATATGGCAGCCGGGGATTGTCGATCCCAGTTCGACGATTGTCATCGAACTCAGATCGATGATCTTCGTCGAACTCAGATAGCCGGAGATCGTCGATCTCAGCTCGTGTATATGCCGAGTCATCTCTTATTAAAATTTTCTTATGCGCAAACCAAAGGATTATGCCGCCTATTCTATGATTTTCGTCAGCTTTAATTTTCAAATAATTAGACCTAAACCTAGGGTTATATAAATAAGAAAATCTGGAAATTTCATCTACACGAAATCTTTTCCGTCTCTCGAGTACCCCGCTGCCTCTTTGCCTTCCTCCTTCAGTTGCAGAGCCACGCCTCTTCCCGTCTCCCCATCGACATTCTCTAGGGTTTCGCCATCCCCAAGACTTCTAAATCATGGCCGCCTCATCTAAGATTAGTGTAGGTTCGGAATTAGTCGCCGCAGGGATTGCAGACCTATCCGCCGATTTCCATAATCTTCTGATTTTGTTCGACACCGTTGGCTTAACATTTGTTCTCCAAGAACCATGTCGTATCCTCTTCCCCGAAGTTGCAGAGTTTTTCAGGAATGTCAAAGTCAAGCACCATGGAACAGTCTTGAAGTCTTCAGTCAAAGGTATCACCATTAAACTCACTGCAACCTCCGTGTCTCGACTTCTCCGACTGCTAGCTCCAGATGCAGATGATTTTTTGAGTGATGAAGACTATTCCAGAATCTGTTCATTCTGTGGACTTTCTGCTGATGCTAGAAACATCAATAGGTCTGATATGCATGCTGAAGGGAAATTCCTGGTTGTTGTTATTGGTAAGATTCTTCTATGCAAAACCAACTCCATCAGGGCCATACCCCTTTATTTCTTTGAATTGATGCAAGCTATAGTGTGTAGAAAAGCATTTCAGTTTGGCTTGTTAATTCTGACTAAGATTAAGGAGAGTATAAAGTATCCAAACTATGCAAGGATAATTTCTCTGCTTCTCCATGAGACCAATCCAGAGGTTTTTAGTTTCTCCAAAGGAAGTATCATTCACCACATGAAGAAGGTCTCCATATCCTCCATCCAGAGATAGGAGTTGAAGTTGCAAAATCCCTCACAAGCTGCCAAAATTACTGAAGTTGCAGACACAGAGGACAGGACTCCATCTCCTTCTCCATCTCTAGTACCCAGCTCCTCTGGTGCACCTATTGAGGGGGAGCCTGCTCCTACTGTTCAGGCCAAACCACCTACTCCTCCTCCAGTCACTCCAGAAGATTTTGTTGGGTATTGTATCCACAATGTACCTGATTTGAAGAAGCCCCTGGACAAGCTAAGGTCAATAGACTATGTATTTGATAAAATCTTTCTAGTTGTGCTTGCAGGTTTTCCACGCTAAGTGCACACCAATGTCAGGGTGCAGTAGGTCAATATACACGGGTCTGCACGACGTAATCCCTCGTTGAGCAGATCAGTGTGTTGGCCTACGTGTATTCTCTCTATTGGAGTGCACTTATTTTCAAGCACAAGGCTGTAAATATGCAGGAGCAGACAAGGAGCAAGGATGGGTCAAGGAGCACCTTATAGGTGGAAAGACGAAAATTCGTCTAAGGTTAAATCGACGAGAATCACCAAGTGATTCTCGCCGATTCGGCGAGAATCACTTGGGATTCTCGCCGATTCGTCGAGAATCAGAAGTTGATTCTCGCCGAACTCGATCCAGCCACTTCTAAGCGAGCACCTCTGCTTCTAAGAAAGAATCGACGAGAATCACTGGTTGATTCTCGCCGTCTCGACCTGGCCTAAAGCAGCGCGTGCAACCAAGGCAAATTCGACGAGAATCAATCTTGATTCTCGCCGAATCGTCGAGAATCACCTTTGATTCTCGACGAATCGGCGAGCATCACTTTCGATTCTCACCGATTTTGACTTGGGCGTTTTTCTGGATCTTCCTGAACCGGATTCTGCCGCTGTCAATGTTCTGGACCGGTTTTCGGGATTTTTCTTGTGGGTCCCACACCGGACAAATTAGTAGTATCTACAGTATATATACGTGTATTTTGAACTGTAGACACACAGAGAAAGAAGCCGAGCAGAGCAAACCCTAAAATCGCGAAATCGCTCCGCCGCATCCGTCGCCGCTCGCGCTAGTCAGCCGCCGCTGTTGATCGTGTTTCTTCCCGATCTCCGTCAACAGAAGCTTAGCAAAGCTTGAGTCTCACGCGTCTATCCAGAGATCCCTTGTCTCTCGATTTGTTGATCGTGAAAAACTTCCCATCCGAATCGATCGAGACGACCGATTCTCGTGTGACCGTTGGTAGACCTAGCTTGCTTTGCTAAGAAGATTGGATCTCTATTTTCAGCAGCCGCTCAACATCATAGCCGCCGATCCCGAAGCTAGCCACCGCTCGTGTTGCCGCCGCCGGTTCCGGGGATATCCTCTCCAAGAGAGACCAAGGTTGTAGACTCTTCGTTGACTTCACGAACACGTCGTCGAACGAAGAGGAACACCGTAGTCTCCAAACGAAGTTTGTATCTCGTGTACATTCTATATTTACTTTTGTTGTAAAGGAACGTTTGTTCCGTGTTGTAAGGGTTGGGTGCAACCCGTTTTGTGGGAGTGTTGACTCTCACGTGTGGAAGGGTTCCTTCCGATAGTGCAGGGATTGGATTTCAATCCTGTTGGAGAAGAGACCGAGTTGTCCCTTGTTGGGAGATAGGTCGAAGGGGGAAAGTGGATGTACCCAAGTCGGGGAACCACTATAAATTTCCTGTGTATTCTGTGTGCTGTGCTTTTTATTTTTATTGTGCAGGTACATTCGTAAATTCCGCAAAAGCTCTACACGTCACCTATTCCCCCCCCCCCATAGGTGCACATAGTTGACACTAGGTGGACTTTCAAGTGGTATCAAAGCGAGGTTGCTCATCAAAAAGGCTAACACCTTGAGTTGAATCCTGCCCCTAGTGTCAAGAAGAAGACAAACATCTACTATGGACGGGCTCAAGTTCTCCGACAAGATCCCGGTGTGCACCAGGCTCAACTTTCCGATCTGGAAGGAAAGGATCCGGTTCTACATGGAAGCAGTCGATCCTCGACTCTTCATGATCGTGG
The DNA here is from genome assembly GCA_039583875.1 of Platanthera guangdongensis. Taxonomy (NCBI): domain Eukaryota; kingdom Viridiplantae; phylum Streptophyta; class Magnoliopsida; order Asparagales; family Orchidaceae; genus Platanthera; species Platanthera guangdongensis. The sequence goes on from CM077150.1 coordinate 88,108,096, forward strand.
AGGAGGGACCTTATGTTCCCACTAAGGCCTCCACCATTGATCCCACCAAGAAGGTGCCGAAGACACTTTCTGAAATGGACAAAGACGAGATGGTGCTAGTGGGACTGGACAAGAAGGCACGAAACATTCTGGTGAGCGCAGTTGATGATTCTATGATGCAAAACTTCAGCAACTGCAGGACAGCACAGGAGATCTGGCAGTGCCTGATCATCCTAATGGAGGGCACAGATGAAGTGAGGGATGATCGGAGATCCCTCCTGAACCAAAAATATGAGGCCTTCAGGCAAGGGCCTAAGGAAGAGATCGGAGTCACCTACGAGAACTTCCTAAAGATTGTCAACGCCCTCAAGGGCTACGGAAGAGTGTTCACTAATGGTGAACTCAATGACAAATTCCTTAGGTCCCTTACTAAGGAATGAGACACAAAGATCTGCGCCATCAGAGAATTTGGCAGACTAGCAAAAACTGATCCACAAATCCTGTTTGGGAAGCTGATGTCCTATGAGCTTCAGCTGAACACCAGGAAAGCAAAGGAAGAAGCAGAGAAGGCTGCTGCAAAAGAAAAGACTGTGGCCCTAAAAGCCAGTTACTCCAGAAAAGGCAAGGGTGCGATGTCATACCGTGCGAGGAATAAGGAAGAGGAGGAGGACTCTGAACCATGCTCCTCCGGCTCAGAGCTGTCGGAGGAGGATTTATCCCTCATCACCCGAGAGTTCAAGAAGTTCCTCAAGATGAGGAATCAAAGAAAGAAAGACAGCTCCTCCTCCAGGCATCAGAAGAAAAATTATTCTTCTGACAGGTATGCATCTAAACCTAACAAACAACGCTCTTCTGACATTATTTGCTTTGGATGCAATAAGCCAGGACACGTCGTGGCCGACTGCTATCAAAGCAAAAGAGAAAAAGGGAAAGGAGAGGAGCTCAAATCCTCCAGAGATAAGAAGAAGGAGCGGAGCTACATCGCCAGAAGGCCAAAGACACTGAGTGAGTCTGATTCCTCAGACTCCAGTGATGATGAGGAAGCCTACTTCGGGCTGGTGGGTCGCTCCGACTCAGAAGGAGAATGTCCCCCATTTACTGGGAAGGTAAAAGCTCACACCCCTCTCTCCGACTCTGACTCTGATCCTGAGTCTCAGGATGATGAACCTGAGGATAGCCTTTCGGCCCGTGAAGCTGAGCTCCTCGAGAAGTATGAGCTTCTGCTCAACACTTTCGATGAGTGTCGTAAGAGACTGAAAGCTGAGAAGAAGGAAGTAAAATTCCTTAAGGGTGAGTGTGTATCCCTAAGGGAAGAGGTCACTAGCTTGATTTCTCTCCGACAGGAGCACCTTGACCTGACTTCAAAGCATTCAGAGTCTTTGAAGCTCCTTGATCTTAAGCAGGAGGAAGTCGACAAGTTGGAAGAACTACTTGCGGCAGAAAGGAAGATCGTCAAGAGCTTCTCTATGCCAAAAACAGTTCTTCCAGTCGTTGATACCTTCTCTGCTCAGGCCAAAGGAGCTGGCTTGGGGCATATAGGGGTATCTGGTTCTTCATCTAGGAGAAACAAGAACCAGAGGAAGAATAAGGCCGCCAAGAAGGCCTCTGCTGATGAAAAGGGTAAGGCTCCTCTTAGTCCTGTTGCGTTCAGAAAGCCTGGCTTTCCTTGCAGCCAACATGACTTTGAGTCAACATTTGGGCATCATTTCCGGCCCTCGGTTGCAAAGCCAAAGAGCCGGTATGACGGTTGGAACTTTCCCATGAACTTCGGTGAGAGTGCCTTCAAGGCACCTTATGAGGAAATCCACATGGGAAATTATGGTCCGTTCTCTAGCGGACATAATGGAAAGCAGGCACCAAAAGCCAAGCCTGTTATACAGAAGGTGACAAAGTCATGTGACTGTTGTCACCATGAGGCCTCCACCTCCAGATCCAAGGCCCCAGCAGTACCCACCATTCCCAGGGTAAGGCAGGAGCCTAGGAAGAGGTACAACTGATTCGACTGTTGGTGCTGTGGCAAAGTCGGTCACTTTGCCGTGGATTGTTGGTTTAATCCAAGGAATTACGAGACTCCCTATGTTAGCAATGCGAGACCGACCACTCGTAGGGTTAACCAACCGAGGGGGAGTGTGCTAACCAGGAATCTAGGACCCAAGTTCGATTGGGTTCCTAAGGCAAATTAATTTTGTTTTGCAGGAATGTCCAAAGGCCACCAAAACGCCGATCTGGTATTTGGACAGTGGATGCTCCCGACATATGACCGGGACAAGAAGCCTGCTGCGTGATTACACTCCAGTCGAGAATGGACCCAAAGTCATCTTTGGAGGGTCAGATCGAGGAGTCACCAGAGGTTACGGTATGATTTCCAACGGTATAATCTCTATCACCGACGTGGCTTATGTTGAAGGGTTAAACCATAACCTGATCAGTGTAAGTCAGTTATGTGATAAAGGTTATGACGTTAAGTTCTGCAAGGATAAATGTCTGATAATTTCACGTACCTCTTCTGAAACGGTATTATCAGGCATTAGGAGCAGAAATATCTTCTGTTTAGATTTTCTCAGTTTAGATTCATCTACCCCCGTATGCCTTGTGGCAACAGGCAGTGCATCTCTTTGTGAACAATGGCACAAGAGATTGGCACATATTAATTTCAAGACAATTAGTATGCTGTTTTCTAAGAACTTGGTAAGGGATGCTCCCAGTATCAAGTGCATCAAAGATAGCCCCTGTCCTGCATGCCAGATGGGCAAACAGACTCGGGCTACCTTTAAGAGCATCGCAGACAAAGATTCTTCCCGATGTCTTTACCTTTTACATATGGACTTGTTTGGTCCAATGCAAGTTCATAGCTTGGGAGGCAAGTCCTATACGCTAGTGATAGTTGATGATCATTCTCGGTTTACATGGGTGTTCTTTTTGAAACGAAAGTCAGATACGCTTGACATCTTCACTAATTTTGTCAAGCAGGTTCAGAACGAATTTAACTGTTCCGTGGTCAAAATCAGAAGTGACCATGGAACAGAATTCGAATCTGGTGCTATGACAGAATTTTGTGAAGAACAAGGTATCTTTCATGAGTTTTCCTCCCCGCGCACTCCTCAGCAAAATGGAGTTGCAGAGAGGAGAAATAGAACTCTCATTGAAGCCTGCACGACAATGTTGAACGACGCTTCTCTCCCGGAATACTTCTGGGCAGAGGCTGTCAATACAGCTTGTCATGTAAAAAACCGAGCATTGATCAACAAGCATCATCGTAAGACGCCCTACGAGCTACTGAAAGGCAGGAAACCAACCATGTCCTACTTGAGGATTTTTGGTTGCAGATGCTATGTACTGAATAATGGGAAGTACCCGCGTACTAAATTCGGTGAAAAATGCTTCGAAGGCATATTCATGGGCTATAGTTCCCATAGTCGGGCATATAGGGTCTTCAATAAGAAAACCCTAGTGGTAGAAGAATCAATAAATGTTGTATTTGATGAAGGAAGTTTGCTTAACATCAATTCTTCCAGTAGTATTCTTGAAGATGCAGGTGCACGACTGGAACAGCTGAGTCTGGATGAGACCGCTAAAGATGACACTCCTAAGTACGTCAAAGTCTCCACCTCCACGTCATCTGAAAATGTTGAAGATCAAAATGGAACAAATTTCTTGGAAGAAAGAGAAGCCCAAGAAGTAGTTGAAGCTCCAGACGCCAGACTTCTAGAGCTCCGACACGTGAGGGATCATCCTAGAGATCAGATCATCGGAGATCCTCGTGTCGGTGTCAGAACTCGAAGAGGTACTATTAACGAAGTATTGCATCTTAGCTTTCTGTCACAGGTAGAGCCAAAGAAGTTCGACGAGGAGAACAAGGATGCGGCATGGATTCTGGCCATGCAGGATGAACTACATCAATTCGAACGTTGCAACGTTTGGACGCTTGTTCTCAGACCATACAAGCAAAATGTGATTGGCACCAAGTGGATCTTCAGAAATAAGCTGGATGAACATGGTGTCATCATAAAGAACAAGGCAAGGCTGGTGGCTCAAGGTTACAGACAGGAGGAGGGGATTGACTTCGACCAGACCTTCGCACCAGTAGCAAGGCTCGAAGCAATCAGATTGTTCCTGGCGTATGCTTCACACAAAGGATTCACAGTCTATCAAATGGATGTGAAATCAGCATTCTTGAACGAAGACCTGAAAGAGGAAGTATACGTCGCTCAACCCCCAGGTTTTGTCAATCCTACTTATCCTAATCATATTTATTTTCTTAATAAAGCCTTATATGGGTTGAAACAAGCTCCACGAGCTTGGTATGAGACTTTATCTAGTTTTCTTCTTGAGAACAAGTTCTCTAGAGGTAAAATAGATAAAACATTGTTTCTCAGGGAAGTCAAAGGCAAGATTTTGCTGGTGCAAATCTATGTCGATGACATAATATTCGGCTCAACGGACAACAATCTTTGCAAAAAGTTTTCTAAACTTATGCAAGGAAAGTTTGAAATGAGCAGTATGGGAGAGCTCAAGTATTTCTTAGGACTTCAAGTGAAATAGTCTGAGGATGGAATCTTCATCTCTCAGATGAAGTTCACAAATGAACTCCTTAAGAAATTCGGTATGGAGAGTGCAACCTCTATGAGGACTCCAATGGGATCCACCATGTCTCTGGATAAGGATGAGAAAGGTAAACCTTTCGATGAAACCAAATATAGAAGCATCATTGGATCCCTGCTCTACCTTACTGCCAGTAGACCGGATATCATGTTCTCCACATGTGTCTGTGCCAGATATCAGGTGAACACTAAGGAATCTCACTATGTCGCTGTAAAGCGAATTCTAAGATACCTTAAAGGTACTCCTAATCTTGGCTTATGGTACCCGAGAAACAATGATGTCGAGCTAATAGGCTTTTCAGATGCTGATTTTGCAGGGAGTAGGGATGACAGGAAAAGCACTTCCGGGACGTGTCAATTCCTCGGAAGAAGGCTTATCTCATGGAACAGCAAGAAGCAGAACTATGTGGCTACCTCCACAGCAGAATCTGAGTACATCTCAGCAGGCAGCTGTTGCGCACAACTCCTATGGATCAGAAACCAGTTAGCCGACTACGACCTTCAGTTCAAGGAAGTTCCAATGTACTGCGACTCCTCCAGTGCAATTGCCATTGCCAACAATCCGGTATCGCACAGCAGAACGAAGCATATTGAAGTGCGCTACCACTTCATTCGGGAGCACGTGGAGAACAAGGACATCTCTCTCTGTTATGTCCCCACGGACAAGCAGATTGCTGATATATTCACAAAGCCCTTAGACGAGGCCAAGTTCAATCTTTTCAAGACTGAATTGGGAATGCTCAACTATGAGGACTGAAGACTACAGAAGCTCCAGGCTCGTGCACGATCTGAGGGGGAGCAAGGAAATCAAGTGTGAGCACAGACCCAAGAACTGAGGGGGAGCAAGGGGTCAAATGCTACCGACCCCGATTTGCAGAAGCCGAAAAGGGGGAGATTACCCCAAGTCTAAGGTGGCTCCAAGCTTGTTCCCAAGAAATTGGTATTGGTAAGGGATAACTCACTCAACTCAATTTTAAGTTTCTGGTTTTCATTCCCATTTGCTCTATTCACCTTAGCTTGTAGGGTTTAGGCTTCTTCAAATAGGGGGAGATTGTTGGGTATTGTATCCACAATGTACCTGATTTGAAGAAGCCCCTGGACAAGCTAAGGTCAATAGACTATGTATTTGATAAAATCTTTCTAGTTGTGCTTGCAGTTTTTCCACGCTAAGTGCACACCAATGTCAGGGTGCAGTAGGTCAATATACACGGGTCTGCACGACATAATCCCTCGTTGAGCAGATCAGTGTGTTGGCCTACGTGTATTCTCTCTATTGGAGTGCACTTATTTTCAAGCATAGGGCTGTAAATATGCAGGAGCAGACAAGGAGCAAGGATGGGTCAAGGAGCACCTCATAGGTGGAAAGACGAAAATTCGTCTAAGGTTAAATCGACGAGAATCACCAAGTGATTCTCGCCGATTCGGCGAGAATCACTTGGGATTCTCGCCGATTCGTCGAGAATCAGAAGTTGATTCTCGCCGAAATCGATCCAGCCACTTCTAAGCGAGCACCTCTGCTTCTAAGAAAGAATCGACGAGAATCACCAAGTGATTCTCGCCGATTCGGCGAGAATCACTAGTGATTCTCGTCGAATCGTCGAGAATCACTGGTTGATTCTCGCCGTCTCGACCTGGCCTAAAGCAGCGCGTGCAACCAAGGCAAATTCGACGAGAATCAATCTTGATTCTCCCTGAATCGTCGAGAATCACCTTTGATTCTCGACGAATCGGCGAGCATCACTTTCGATTCTCACCGATTTTGACTTGGGCGTTTTTCTGGATCTTCCTGAACCGGATTCTGCCGCTGTCAATGTTCTGGACCGGTTTTCGGGATTTTTCTTGTGGGTCCCACAACGGTCAAATTAGTAGTATCTACAGTATATATACGGGTATTTTGAACTGTAGACACACAGAGAAAGAAGCCGAGCAGAGCAAACCCTAAAATCGCGAAATCGCTTCGCATCCGTCGCCGCTCGCGCTAGTCAGCCGCCGCTGTTGATCGTGTTTCTTCCCGATCTCCGGCAATAGAAGCTTAGCAAAGCTTGAGTCTCACGCGTCTATCTAGAGATCCCTTATCTCTCGATTTGTTGATCGGGAAAAACTTCCCATCCGAATCGATCGAGACGACCGATCCTCGTGTGACCGTTGGTAGACCTAGCTTGCTTCGCTAAGAAGATTGGATCTCTATTTTCAGCAGCCGCTCATCATCATAGCCGCCGATCCCGAAGCTAGCCGCCGCTCGTGTTGTCGCCGCCGGTTCCGGGGAGATCCTCTCCAAGAGAGACCAAGGTTGTAGACTCTTCGTTGACTTCACGAACACGTCGTCGAATGAAGAGGAATACCGTAGTCTCCAAACGAAGTTTGTATCTCGTGTACATTCTATATTTACTTTTGTTGTAAAGGAACGTTTGTTCCGTGTTGTAAGGGTTGGGTGCAACCCGTTTTGTGGGAGTGTTGACTCTCACGTGTGGAAGGGTTCCTTCCGATAGTGCAGGGATTGGATTTCAATCCTGTTGGAGAAGAGACCGAGTCATCACTTGTTGGGAGATAGGTCGAAGGGGGAAAGTGGATGTACCCAAGTCGGGGAACCACTATAAATTGCCTGTGTATTCTGTGTGCTGTGCTTTTTATTTTTATTGTGCAGGTACATTCGTAAATTCCGCAAAAGCGCTACACGTCACCTATTCCCCCCCCATAGGTGCACATAGTTGACACTAGGTGGACTTTCAGATTTCCTCTCAGATCAACAGGTTCAAGAAGCACTCCTTTCTACTGATGCTGCTATAAATGAAATGATAGAAGAGTTAACTACAGATATACCTCATCCTCCTCTATCTCCTCCAGCTCCATCCACTGAAATTCACAAGGACCCAACTCCTGGATAATCTCCAGACAATTCTCCAGCAAGGACACCAGCAAAATCTCCTGAAGCCCCCAAAGATCAACAATACACAATTCTCATTTCTGACGAGCTCTCACCTGAGCAAGCTGAAGCACCTCTCAGAAATTTGGATTTTACTATCCCTCAGATTATGAATGAAGAGGATGCCATGATACCCACTACTAGAGCTCAGAGCTCAGTCACTCTCTCTGAAATTGCTCCATGGGTGGCTCCTCCCATTCCCTCTGCTCCATCAACTTCTGCTCCTCATGCTGCTCCAGCTCCTGCCCCCACAGACTTGATGAATCAGATTGTACTTCTTCTCCAAAACCAGAAAACATACTTTGATACTTGTATCAAGACTGTCACAGACAAAGTTACTGCTCTAGAAACTGAGATGAGTAGAGGATTTGCTGAGATCCAGCACAACACTGATCAGTTTAAATATCTCTTCCAGATTGGTGGAAAAGCTTTAGATAACACCATCACCAGTGTTGGACAGGTTATGGAGCAAGGCTTGACTCTTGCCAACAATCAAATGGAACTGGACAAAAGGGTTGAGGCAACTAAGATGAAGATATGTGAGGAAGTTGGAATTTTCAAAGATGATGCCATTCCAAGCTATCTGTTGAAGTCAGAAAGGGGGAGAAGTTGGTAAAAGAATATTTAGAAAAATCTATTGCCATCCAGAAAGAAGTATGGGAAGCCAAAGTTAAAGAGATTCATGATGATGTTCTAGCTCAGATACAAAGTGTAAAATTCCACACTTATGACACTGCTGTTTGGATGCACAACCAGATTCTGCCAGAGTTTGCTGCTGATCCTAACATTATTCCTCATCACCTAAATCCACTAGCTGCTGCTGATGCTCCTGCTCCTCCTCTGCAACCCACATTTTCTCCAAGTCCTGGTGATTCTGTTGCTCCTCCAGATTCTTATGCTTAGGATTAAGAAGATGATCCTGCTGATATCTTTCTCAAAGCCCCTCCTGAGATACTGACTTACAAGAAGAAAATGAAATATGGTGAAGGTGCTTCTGCTAGCAAGTCTGTTCCTGCTAAAGCTCCTGAACATGCTGAAGTCTGGTCTCCTACTTCCAACTCTCTCATCCTGGACACTCTCAAGTTAGTTCTGGACTTCCATGAAAGCAGAAACATTCACTACAGTTCCCATGAATGGGAGTTGTATGAGAAGTCCATGAACAAAAGGAGAATCTATGACAGAGATTATGGACGAAATAATCCAGCTGCTCCTCCCAGGCCACCCAAATATTATCCTAAACCCTACAGCTATCAGAGAAGACAACAAGAGAAACAAGACAAGCAACATCATCAGAGCTAACCCAATAGACTCTTGAGCTATGAAAATAGATTTTAGTTGTTTATGATATTTCTGGATAATCATATTTATATAATTCAAAGTTTTTGATCTTATTATCTTTTTCATGGTTCCTTGTTTGCTTATACTACTTGATTACTTAGCATTCTTTTTATGTCTATAATTCACCTTAGTGTAAAGGGATCTGACTTCTACAAATAGGGGGAGATTGTTGGGTATTGTATCCACACTAACCCAGATTTGATGAAGTCACCCTTAAACTAAGATGAATTAAGTTGTATTTGATGCTTGGTTTGAGTTATGTGTTTGCAGGATTCTAATGGGAAGTGTAGACCAATGTCAGTCTACAATGGGTCACCAAACATAGGACCATACAATGTAATCCCTCATTGTGTGTTCCAAAGTGTTGACTCATGTGTAACCTCTCTATTGGGATACACTTCATATTCAAGCTCTAGGACTATGAGAAAAAGACTTGATGCTGATTTCCCTTAGAAGAAGAAAATATGTCAGAAAAATATTTCCCAAGTAAAGTACTCGAGTACCTTCTTATTTACTCGAGTAAGTTACTGAGTTTATACTCGAGTAGTAATTCACTTACTCGAGTAGTTAAGATATACTCGAGTAGTCAAATTATGGTTCTCGAGTAATTCATCTTGTATACTCGAGTAATTTCTTCTTATCTCTCAAGTTTCCAGATTCTCTCTTCTCAAATTTGTCTAAATGAAATACTCGAGTAGTATTATATATACTCGAGGAGTTCTATCTTCTATCTTGAGTTAATGGTATTCTGACTCTCGTGTAGTTTCTAGTTACTCGAGTAGTCTAACTCATATACTCGAGTAGTTCATCTACTACTCGAGTAGTCAAATGATTTTACTCGTGTAATCCAGAATTCTATTTCAGAAAATTTCACCGAGTGATTTACTCGAGTAGTTCATGTTATATACTCGAGTAGATCATTCTGTCTCGAGTAGTCCATGTTACATACTCGAGTAGTTCAATTTTTCCTGCCCCAGAATTTTTCCAAGTGTTTGTCTCGAGTAAGTTTCTGATATACTCGAGAAGTTCATTTTTATATACTCGAGTAGTACTTCTTGAACTCGAGTAATACACTCCACCTCTCGTGTAAGTACTTAAGTAATCGAGTAAGTCATTTTTGTTACTCGAGTAACTGGGTCCCTCTCATTCTTATTTACTCGAGTAGTTGACTCCATGTACTCGAGTAATGATTTCTTTATCTTCCGAGTACTTTTTCTCATGTACTCGAGTAGTCCCTTCTACCTACTCAAGTATTGCTATATATACTCGAGTAGTTCTGCTTGACTCGAGTAACTTAATTTCACTATTTTCAGAAATTCCTTAAGTCCAGACCTAACGGTCTTATTCTTAAACTCTGACGTGATTTGTCTACGTGTCTTTCTCTTTATGAATCATTTAAGTCTAATCTTCTTGTCTCCTATAAAAGGTCTTGTCAAACCGACAAACCCTAAGTTTTCAAGAATAAAATTATTCTAAGTTTTGCAGCCGTCTCTTTCCAAAAGAATTCTGTCCTCTCTCTCTCTCTCTGCAAGAACCGAAAACTCGCCGCCGTTGCCATCGCTAAATTCTGACCGGCTAGGGTTTCTTCTTTTCAGAGGATTCAGATTAAGAAGACTCTACAAATTGAGATCTCTGCTCAACGATTCATCTATTCTTTCGATCGTGTAAAGTCGAGAAGTTCCAGATCTGATCTTGCCGAAATTCTTCTTCAATATTCTGATAAAGCCGCACGCCTAGAAGAAGGATTTTTTGATTTTCTGTTGCAGATCTGAACCAGATATTCACTGTTTGTATTTCTGTACTGCTGTATTTTATTATTGTAGGAGAAGATTTCTCCGAGTGTAGGAGTGTTCAACTCCGAGATTGTAGGAAGTTTTGTCTTCCGAGTGTAGATCCATTTGTGGATCGAGTTTGTAGGAACCTTGTTCCGAGGGTAGGATTGTTTTCCAATTCGAGATAGTGGAGTAGCCGAGTCAAGTATATTGCTAGATCGGTGAGGGAAAGTGGATTTTCCCAAGGTTGGGGAAGCACTATAAATCTTTCCTCGTCTGTGTTTGCTTGTTTGGTAGATAGTTCTGTGCTTTGGTTGAGATTTTTTTATTCCGCAAAAATACGCACAACTCACATATTCACCCCCCTCTAGGTGATTTAGGTTGGTAACTATTATCTTTCAATCTTCATCCATCTTGTTCCTGTACACCCACTTTGTTCCAATTACATTCTTGCCCGTGGGTCTTGGTACAAGCTTACAGACTTGGCAGCATTTGAACTGATTTAGTTCTTCTTCCATTGCAACAATCCAAGATGCATCTTGGTTTGCTTCTTTGAATTTCTTTGGTTCAACCTGTGAGAGGAAACTCAAATACAAATTTTCATTAGTAGTACCTCTTTGAGTTCTTACATCAGCATGAGGATCTCCTATGATTTGATTAACTGGGTGATCCATCAACTGTCCTTGCATTGGGAGCTTCCACTCATTTTGGAGTTACTCCTTCCACTTGGACAACTTCTTCATCTTGGTGTTCTTCTCCAATTGAGGTTGGAGGAGTGATCTTGATGAACTTTTGAGCACTTTCTTCAACTTTCTCATCCAAGCTTAACTCATTCATCATTGAACCTGCATCTTCAACAAAAACACTAGAAGAGCTGCTATGTAGCAAGCTCGTCTCATCAAATACAACGTTAATTGACTCTTCTACCACCAGGTTTTTCTTATTAAAAATTCTATAATCCTTATTATGGCTACTATAACCAATGAAAATACCTTCCAAACATTTTTCTCCAAACTTGGTACGATGATATTTCCCATTATTAAGTACATAGCATTTGCAACCAAAGATCCTGAAGTTGTACACACTCGGTCTCCTACCTTTCATTAGCTCATCAGTAGTCTTACGATGATCTTATTGATCAACATTCTGTTTTGCACGTGATCAGCTATATTGACAGCCTCATCCCGGAAGTACTCTGGTAGAGGGGAGTCAGTCAGCATTGTAGTACATGCTTCATTGAGTGTTCTGTTCCTTCTCTCTGCAACTCTATTTTGTTGTGGAGTATGCGGGATGGAAAACTCATGAAAGATACCTAGACTTCCACAGAATTCTATCATGACACCAGATTTGAATTCTGTTGCGTGATCACTTTTGTTTCTGACCACTGTGTAGTTTAATTCGTTCTGGATTTGGCTGACAAAATTCGTGAACTCATCAAAGGGATTTGCCTGACAAAGTTCGTGAACACATCAAAGGTATCTGACTTTCGTTTCAGAAAGAACACCCAGTAAAATTTGAGTAATCATCAATAATTACCAGCGTATAGGGCTTACCTCCTAAGTTACGAACTTGCATTGGTCTGAAAAAGTCCATGTGTAGTAAATACAAACACCTTGAGGAATCCTTATCAGTAATGCCCTTAAAGTTAGCCCTTATCTGCTTGCCCAACTGGCATGCATGACATGGACTCCCTTTAATGCACTTAATAGTAGGTGTGTCACGTACTAAGTCTTGAGAAATAGTATATAAATGGTTTTGAAATTTATATGTGCAAGTCTCTTATGCCATTGATCACAAAGAGATGTACTATCTTTTGCAACAAAACATATTGTGGTAGAAGTGTCTAAGAATAGAAAATTAAGACGAAATATATTTCTACTCCTTGTGCCTTTTAATATTTTCTCTATAGTAGAGGCCGAATTTATCAGACACTGATACTTAGAAAAGGTAACAATAAAGCCTTTATCAAATAATTGACTTATGCTTAACAGATTATGTTTTAATCCTTTTACATAAGCCACCTCAATGAATGAAACTATACCTTTAGAAATTGTACTATAGCCTTTTGTGATTCCCCGGTCAGAGCCACCAAAGATAACCTTTTGTTCGTCTTTGACTGAAGTATAATTCTAAAGTAGGCTTCTTTTCCCGGTCAAATGTCGAGAGCATCCACTGTCCAAATACCAGATAGGCGTTTTGTTGGCCTTTGGACATACCTACAAAAATAAATCAGTTGACCTTAGGAACCCAAACGCATTTGGGTCCTTGGTTCCTGCTCAGCAAACTCCCCCTAGGTACATTAGCCTTGCGAGTGGTCTCTCTTGTATAGTTAACTTAAGGAGTTTCCAAATTTCTGGGATTAAACCAGCAATCCACAGCATAGTGAACAACTTTGTTTCAGCACCAGCAGTCAAACCTATTGTATCTTATCCAGGTCTCCTGCTTGATCTTTTGAACATGTGATCTAACAGGAGAGGCTGAATTAGAGGTAGAAGCCTTATGATGATGGTGCTCACAAGGCTTGTGCACCTCCTTTTCCTTATGTATAACGAGCTTGCCTTTAGGTGCCTTCTTGTTGTTATGGACATGAACATATGGACCATAACTCCTTATATGGATTTATTTGTAAGGTACATTAAATACACTTTCACTATAGTTCCGGGGACCGGTCCATCCATGGTGTCGTGACTTAGGCTCTATATAAGTAGGCCTAGTAAAATGTGTTGGGTACATTGGTCAAATGTACCTGATTTGAAGAAGCCTCACCCAACTCAATGATATACATCATAATGTATTTGATGTATGTTGAGTTTACTTGTGCAGGTTAAGTAATCACTGGACTGAAGCAAAAAAGTTTCTAAGTCCATGTGTCGACACCCAGAGGGAAAGTGTCGACACTCAAGAAAGCTTGTGTCGACACCCAGACAAACAGTGTCGACACTTGGAGTCATTGTGTCAACACCTGGGATGCAGAGTCGACACCAGACAGAAAGTGTCAACACTTGGAGCTGTGTCGACACTCAGTGAAGAAAAGTGCAGACAGAATGTGTCGACAAAAGGAGCTGTGTCGACACCCAGTGAAGCTGTGTCTACACCAGAAAGTGTCGACACTTGGAGCTGTGTCGACACTCAGCAAAAGTCTGCAGAGACTAAGTACATGTGTCGACACTCAACACAATGTGTCGACACTCAACAGAAGAGTCAGCATTTGAAGTATGTGTCGACACCCAGAACAATGTGTCGACACACAGCTGAAGACTCAACACTTGAAGAAAGTGTCGACACAAGGAGCTGTGTCGACACTTAGCAAAGAACAGAATTATTTCCAAAATATTCTAAGTACAAGTGTCGACACTAAAGGAATGTGTCGACACTCAGCTGAAGTCTCAACAGAAGAATCAAGTGTCGACACAAGGAGCTGTGTCGACACTCAGCAAGAATCAACATAGAAGACTATGTGTCGACACCAAGAAGCAGTGTCGACACTTAACAGATACAACACAAGAAGTTGTGTCGACACAAAGGAGATGTGTCGACACTTAGAAGAATTCAGCAAAAGCTAGAAGAACAAGTACTTGTGTCGATACTCAATTTCAGTGTCGACACATGCAGAAGAATCTGTGTCGAGACATACAAGGAAATGTGTCGACACCTTGTAGACTTGTGTCGACACTTACACAACATGTGTCGACACTTGGACTATAAGTGTCGACACTTAAAGACAGAAAGTCTCGACACTTACTGACAGTTAGAGATTTTCAAGAAATGACTGGATGACTTGACAGCTACCATTCCAGCCGTCTACAGCACCTGTCAGAGATGTCAGAAGACAATTATGAACCGGATCAGCCGGTTACCATGAAGAAGGCCTATAAATAGGCATCTACAGTTTACAGAAATTGTGGATCAGATTATTGTTCAAAAGTTTAGTTTGTTGAAAAACAAATTATTGAAGTGGTACCAAGAGTATCAACACAAGAAGATCTTGCAGTCCAAGTGCAGATCTAAGAAGTTGGAGAGAGAGGGCTCCTTCCAAGATATCAGCCTCTGGAACTAGGCTGAGAAGAAGGATTCAGATTCAATTCTGGATCTTAAGTAGCAGAGGTCAAGGAACTACTGCAGGAGGATTCAGTCTTATTCAGTTCTACTCAAGAAGCTTTGAAGAAAGCTAAGTCAAAGTGAATCCAGCTGAGTTCTTCCAAGAACTCATCAAGAAACTCTCAACTCCCCTCTTTAATTTCTGAGTTGTAGAGTTATTATTTGTAATACATTTTAACTTGTAGGATCCTTTGGATCTGAGTGATTTGTAAGCCTGTATTTATAAAGGCTGAGGGTAGGGCTTGTTAGCCTGAGTGTAGGAGATAGAGATCTCTGAGTGTAGGCCTTGTTGGCTGAGTGTAGGCCTTGGTTGGCTGAGTGTAGGCCTTGATTGGCTGAGTGTAGGCTTTGGGATAAAGCTGAGTTGTAAGGCTTTGGGCCTGAGGTGTAGGAACAAATTTGGGTTCTGAGACAGTGGAGGAGTTTGACCAAATCTAGTATACTGCTAGATAGGCGAAGGGGGAAAGTGGATGTACCCATATCTTGGGGAACCACTATAAACCACTGTGTTGTGCTGTGATTGTGCTGTGTATACTGTGAATACTTTGTGATTGCTGTGTAAAAGTTAAAAATCTGTGATAATAAACTGTTTGCTGCCAGTAAAGTTAGAAAAGGATTAGGTCACCTATTCACCCCCCCTCTAGGTGTTTAGGTACCATATCTTTCAAGTGGTATCAGAGCCAGGTTCCTCAAAAAGGACTAACAGTCTGAGGAGATCCTGTTTGGCAGATTCAGTATAAGACAAAACACAGTTTCAAGAAATTCAAGAAAATCAAGAAACATGGGTTCTTCTGAGAATCACAAGGAATTGGGTTCCATGAAATTACCCATATGCAGGAAGATCTTTGGGATCTGGAAAGAAAGGGTAAGGCTATTTATGGAAGCCTCTGACCCTAGAATCTACATCACAGTAAAGGAAGGGCCTTATGTGCCAATGAAGATTTCAGTTTTGGATGCAAATCAGAGAACTCCAAAGGATTTCTCTGAGATGACTAAGGATGAGATTGTCCTAGCTACAATGGACAAGAGGGCACAAAACATTATTGTAAGTGCCATAGATGATGCAACTTTTCAGAATCTTATACACTGTAAGACAGCTAAAGAGATGTGGGACACTCTTATAGTGTATATGGAAGGATCTGAAGAAGTCAGGTAAGATAGAAAATCCTTGCTAAATCAGGAGTATGAGAGCTTTAGACAAGGTAAAGGTGATAGCATAACTGAGTGCTACAAGAAGTTCTACAGAATAGTTAATGAACTCATGTCTTATGGAAGAGAGTTCAGTAACTATGAACTAAATGATAAGTTCTTAAGGTCCCTAACCAAAGATTGGGACACAAAGATCTGTGCCATAAGAGAAATGACTAAGTTGGGGGAAATTCCTCCTCCTACACTGTTTGGCAAGTTATTGTCATATGAGATGCAATTGACAGTGAGGAAAGAGGAGGAGAAATCAACAAGGACTGAACACAAGGAAAGATCAGTTGCTTTCAAGACAGAAGTTCCCAAAAAGTGCAGGAATAAGTCATCAACTCCACCTCCAGAGGTAGTTGATTCAGAGTCTGATGAGTCAGTCAGCACAAAGAGTGAGAGCAGTGAAAGTGATGAAGACTTTGCTGCCTTCACTAGGCACTTTCAGGAATTCTTGAAGAAGAAACAGTGGAGGTCAAGACCTTCTTCTTCAAAGGGAAAGGAAGTCTTTTATCAGGAGAAAAAGCCTTCAAAGAAAGACAGGAAGAGGACAAAGTCAAGCAAGGCAACTGGATCTAAGATAGTATGCTACTGCTGCAATAGACAGGGCCATGTTATTGCAGATTGTCCAGAGAAGAGAAAGGAATCTGGTGACAGGAAAAAGGCTCACTTCAAAGGCAAGAAAGAGAAGTCTTTTGTTGCCAAGAAGGAGAAGACTCTATCAGACATTTCTTCTTCAGAAACTGAGTCTGAGGCTGAAGCCTACATAGGGCTGTTTGCTGGAGAAGAAGAGGAAGAATTCATGCAGATCATGGAGTCTATTTATGAACAAGAAGACAGTCAATGCCAAGGACTAATGGCTTTGACAGACAGTGCCAAAATCCTGGAGCAGCCAGGACCCAGTCAGGTACAAGGTTCAAGTTTAAATTCAGTTTCTTGTTCTAATTCAGAATCAGATTCATCTTCATCAAGTGATGAAAGTGTATCTGAGTCTGAGGATGATATTCATCAACTTATAGATGAATATAAGGTGCTGTTGCAAGCTTACAAGAAAAGCAAATCCCTAGCCAAAAGTCAGGCAAAGGAAATTGCTGAACTTAAAGCTGGTGCAACAGATTTTGAGAAGCAGTTTGATCAAAAGTTGAATGAGATAGCTAGGCTGAAACACATAACAGTGATTCAGATGGGTACTATATCATTTAAGAATGATCAAATTAAGAGTCTGGAGATCAATCTTCAGAAGGAGAAGGACTTAGTTGCTAGGTTTTCTAAACCTAAGTCAGTGTTACCTTTAATTGATGAATTTGTTCATCAAAAAGGCAAGGCTGGACTGGGCTTTATTAGACCTGCAAGGACTGAGCAGTCCAAGTCTAAGTCCAAGGGCAAAGCCCCAGCATTCAACAAGACTGCTGTATATAATACAGCAAAGGCTGTACCTAAGCAAAGGTACAACAAGTTTGAATGTTGGTGCTATGGCAAAATTGGCCACTTTGCAGTGGACTGTTGGCACAATACCAGTGCCAAGGTGAGTAGCAAGCTACCTGTTGGAAAGCCTGCAGGGAGCTTTGTCAGATTGCAGACTAACAAATACCAAGGACCCAAGAATTCTTTGGGTTCTAAGGTCCATTAATCTATTTTGCAGGTAAGTCCAAGTGGCCACACCCCAACATGGTACTTGGACAGTGGATGTTCCAGACATATGACTGAAACAAGAAGATTACTAAAGGACTACATTCCAGTAAAAGATGGTCCAAAAGTAACCTTTGGTGGTTCTGAAAAAGGAATCATCAAAGGATTTGGTAACATTTCTACAAACTTAGTTACCATTACTCAAGTGGCTTATGTTAAAGGGTTGAAACACAACCTAATAAGTATAAGTCAATTAAGTGATGTAGGGTATGACATCTCATTTGCTAAAAATAGTTGTCATATCAAGAGGTCAAGTGATCAAGCGATCATTTTGACAGGATATAGGAAGAGGAATGTCTACTGCCTAGACATTATGGTTGAGAACAATGGTTCTCTAGTTTGTCTTGTAGCTGATGAGACAGTCTCTCATTGTGTCAAATGGCACAAGAGGCTTGCCCATCTTAACTACAAGACTATTAGCAAACTCTTTAGCAAAGAGTTAGCGAGGAATGGTCCTCAAGTTAAGTGTGTTAAAGATGGCATTTTCTCAGCTTGTCAAAAGGGCAAGCAGACTAAATCCACCTTTAGAAGCATAGAGAACAAAGATGCTGTGAGGTGTTTATACCTCTTGCATATGGATCTTTTTGGTCCAATGCCAGTTTACAACTTAGGTAGGAAGGTCTATACCTTTGTAGTTGTAGATGACTACTCAAGGTTTTCCTAGGTGTTCTTCTTAAGACAGAAATCTGAAACACCTAGTGTCTTCTATAGCTTTGTCAAGCAAATTCAGAATGAACTAAATGGTATAGTGGTCAAAATTAGAAGTGACCATGGTACTGAATTTCAGTCTGATAGCATGACAAAACTGTGTGAAGACTTTGGGATATTTCAAGAATTCTCTTCACCTAGAACACCTCAGCAAAATGGCATTGCTGAGAGGAAGAATAGAACCTTGATAGAGGCTGGTAGAACCCTATTGAGTGATACATCACTGCCAGAGTATTTCTGGGCTGAAGCAGTTAACACTGCATGCCATGTTATAAATAGGGCTACCATCACTAAAAGGCTTAACAAGACCCCCTATGAAGTAGTGAAAGGCAGGAAACCAAACCTATCCTATTTTAGGATCTTTGGTTGTAAATGCTTCATACTTAACAATGGGAAGTCTTACTTAACTAAGTTTGCTGCCAAGTCCCAAGAGGGAATTTTTGTTGGGTACAACAATAATAGTAAGGTTTATAGAGTCTACAACTTGACTACACAAGTTGTAGAAGAATCAGTGCATGTAGTTTTTGATGAGACTAAACTTATTAATAATGAGTTGTCTAGCAGTGTATGCAGCCCCACAGGTTTGACAAAGAAAATGGACAAGCTTACTATAGAAGAAGTGCCTGCTGCAAGACAGCAAGTAAAAGAAAGTAGCTGTTGTCCAGGGGGAGAACTACATGTGCCAATTGCTGAAGAAATCCAAGGAATACAGCATGATGCAGATGCTGAAGTGGTTCAACCAGAAGTGAGGATGCCTCCAGCCCACAAGCATCTTAGAGATCATCTAGTAGAGCTGATTATTGGAGATCCAAGACAAGGAGTTCAAACAAGGAGCAGATATCAGAATGCTGCAATCTATTCCAGCTTTCTGTCACAAGTTGAACCTAAGAAGTTTGAAGAAGCAATACAAGATCCACAATGGACTGAAGCAATGCAAGAAAAGCTTAATCAGTTCAAGAGGTGCAAGGTCTGGGAATTGGTTCCTAAACCTAAAGACCACAATGTAATAGGAACTAAGTGGATCTACAGGAATAAGATGGATGAACAAGGGGTCATCATTAAGAATAAGGCTAGACTGGTTGCTAAAGGATATAGGCAAGAAGAAGGTATTGACTTTGATCAAACCTTTGCTCCAGTAGCCAGACTGGAAGCCATAAGGATGTTCTTGGCCTATGCAACCTATCAAGGATTCAAGGTATACCAAATGGATGTCAAGTCAGCATTCCTAAATGGTAATTTGAAAGAAGAAGTGTATGTGGAGCAGCCTTCAGGTTTTGTTGATCCAACTCTACCTCATCATGTCTATAGACTTAAGAAAGCTTTATATGGGTTAAAGCAAGCCCCTAGGGCTTGGTATGAAACCCTATCTAGTTTCCTCATTGAGAACAAATTCTCAAGGGGGAAAATAGATAAGACTCTATTCCTTAGGGAATCTAGAGGCAAAGTCATACTAGTCCAAATATATGTAGATGATATTATATTTGGGTCTACTGAAAGCAGCCTTTGCAAAAAGTTTGCAAAACTTATGCAAGGTCAGTTTGAGATGAGTAGTATGGGAGAGCTGAAGTTTTTCTTGGGTCTCCAAGTTAAACAGACTGAGAGTAGTTTGTCCATTTGTTAGTCAAAGTTCACCCTAGAACTGCTAAGGAAGTATGGTATGGATTCATCCAGTACCATGAAGACTCCTATGGGGTCAAGTATGTCTCTTAGCAAGGATGATGCAGGGAAACCTGTAGATGAAACCTTGTATAGAGGGATAGTTGGCTCCCTATTATACTTGACTGCTAGTAGACCAGACATCATGTATGCTACATGTGTTTGTGCAAGGTATCAAGCCTGCCCTAAAGAGTCTCATTTGACTGCAGTCAAAAGAATATTGAGATATCTAAAGGGCACTCCCTATCTAGGCCTCTGGTACCCTAGGAATGGAGATTTTGATCTAACAGGTTATTCAGATGCAGACTTTGCAGGATGCAAAGAGGATAGAAAGAGCACTACTGGAACCTGTCAATTCCTAGGTGGGAGACTAATTTCATGGAGTAGCAAGAAGCAAACCAGTGTGGCTATCTCCACAGCTGAGTCAGAGTATGTGGCTGCAGGAAGTTGCTGTGCTCAACTTCTGTGGATTCAACATCAGCTAGAGGACTATGGATTTCAGGTAAGTAGAACTCCACTTTTCTGTGATTCTACAAGTGCTATTTCAATAGCTAATAACCCTGTATCCCATAGTAGGACAAAACATATTGAGATTAAATATCATTTTCTTAGGGAGCATGTAGAAAGAGAAGATATTTTATTAGAATATGTTAAAACAGATGAACAAGTAGCTGATATGTTTACTAAGCCACTAGAAGAAGCTAAGTTCAATAGATTCAAAATTGAACTAGGAATGATAAACTTAGAGTAAGTTTACAGATTTGAAAATGACTAAGTAAAAAGGTGTCGACACATAGACAAGTCTATGTCGACACAGAATAGTGGTGTCGACACTTCAGGAAAAAGGTGTCGACACATCTAGGATGTTGGTGTCGACACTTCAAAATGTTAGTGTCGACACATGTCTAGTAGGTGTCGACACATCCAATGTGGTGTCGACACTTATGTTTTACTCAGAATTTTCTAAGTAAAGTCTCGACAATGTGTCGAGTTATGTTGTGTTGACACATAATCAAGTGTCGACACATAAAATCTGTTGACTAAACTTGTGTCGACACATGAGTGTCGAGACATTATAAGTCAGTGTCGACACTTATAGCCAGTGTCGACACATTTTAAGTTAGCTGTCCCGCCGGTTCATCTTCAAAATTAGACAGGTATAAATAGGGTTCTGTCTTTGTTTGTCGACACGCTTTCAAAGTTTCGAGACCAAAACTACTGTGTCGACACCTCTCTTTTCTACAGACAAATTCTACAAACCCTAATGGCTCCTAAGCTTGAGGAGAACGTTAACGAGGGTTATGAGCTTGTGCGCGGCGCATTCGACGATGCAGATCAAGAAATTCAGGCAGTGGTAACCCTAGTCGCCGATTCTGGACTAGAATATCTCTTGTCTGAACCAACAAAGATTTGGAAGAAGGAAGTACTTGAATTTCTTAATGGAGCTGCCGTAGATGAATCTGGATTCAGAATCAAATCCAGAGTTCATGGAACTAAGATTAAGGTTTCACCTAAGAGTCTGAGGAAGGTACTTCAGCTACCAAAAATTCAAGATGAAGAAGAGGTTACTGCTTCAAAGACCAGGGAAGCTTTAACCTGGTGTGGTCTTGATCCAAAGATGAAGATAGGTTCTGTCTTTAACAGGAAAGGCATGAATACTCAAGGAAAATTCATGTCTGAGATTGTGGGAAAAGTCTTACTCAGTAAGCCAGGAGGGCATGACAGAGTGTCTGCCAATATGTTTGGAGTAATGACAAGAATTATCTTTAATCTAAGAGCTGATTGGTCAATCATAGTATTTGACAAGATTAAGGAGATCTTGAAGAAGCCCAATCTGGGCAGGATCATTAGTCTCTACCTAGCTGGTACCATACCAGAGGTGAAGAGTGCAGCTGCAGGTAGCAAAATAAACCACATGAGGAAGATGGATCTAAGGATCTTTTCAAGATGGGACAGGGTGTTGTCAAAGGACATACCAACCCCTGAGAAGACAGTTACTGAGAAAGTCACTCCTCCTAAGAAGAAAAGGAAAATAGCTCCTGTGGCACAAGAGTCCTCCAGCAGTTCTGGGAGTGAAGAACAGGTTGTTTTCACTCCTGATGATCATGAGGAAGTGCCAGCAGTGAAGTCTCCTGCTCCTCCAGCTGATGCTGAGATCCAGGGGGAGCTGCCTCCAGCTAGCCCCATCCACAGGGATCAAAGCCAGGGGGAGCATCCAGTTGTAGAAGCAGCATCTACACTGGACAGTGAGCAAGCCACAATCATCATTCAAGAGGTACTCACTGATCTAAAAACTTTAGAATATCTTATAGAAGATGCTGATTTATCTGATGTTTCTCAGCAAACACAGCTGCCTAGTCAAGTTCCAGATGTTGTTAGAGAGGACACATCTGCTGTACAAGAAGAGATTCCTGCTCCAGTAGTTGAAGAACAAAGAATGTCTCCAGCTTCTTCACCCCCTGAATACACAATGGAAGACTTGTTCCTAAATTTGGATCAAGCAGATTTTGACAAGGAAATTGATGCTGCTGAAGGAGAGACTGCTGCTGCTGAGGGGGAGCAAATGCAAGTTCTGGAGGAGCCTATAAGGCAAGAAACTGAGAAGGCACAAGATGTGCAAGCTGACAAGCCTCCAAGCCCTAAGGAGAGGGTTGATATTGCCAGCACTTCTGCCTCTGAAGATGAGGAGACTGCAAGGGCAAGGAAAAAGAAACTCTATGTATTCAAGAGAAGGAGCCAGAGTTACAAGAAGGCTCTGCAAACTGTAGCCCCACAGCCTATAGTTCAACAAGCTCCAACTGTTGACTATAGTGCTTTACTGATTGCACTGCAGATTAAAATGGATGAACAAAGAAAAGCCATAGAGGCTTATGTTGATGCAGGGCACAGATCATTACAATTTGATCTGGCCCAAGATATAAAATCTATAAGGTTTGAGATGAATCTCAACAAGAAGGAGATGACAGACTGCTTCCACAAGGGTGGAAATGCAGTGGTGTATTTGGCAACACACCAAGAGAAGATCAAGGCACAGGTAGATGATATAGCATTGAAGCAAGGGTATATCCTGGAAAATCAGATAAGAATGAATGACAATTTGACTGCTTCACATAATGCTATAGTCACTGAGTTGAAGACCAAGGGTGCTGAACCTTCTACATCTACTGCTGCTGCTAAAATAGAATTTGACAAAGCCTTTCAACAAGAAATTTCTGCTGTCAAGACTGCCATCCAAGCCTCTCAGAAAGCTATATCTGATCAACTGCAAAAGCTCAAACCATTCTTTAAAGAGGGAATCAGATATTTGGACAGTCAAATAAGATTTCAAAAGGATGATGTCAGAGACCATATGGCTCAAGAAGTCATAAAGGGGGAGAGAGTATTAGTCAAAGCTAGCTCTGACCATGCCAAATGGATATCTAATTCCATCAGAGCTACACTAGGCTATCCTCCACTCTGTGATGATGATAATGTTGTTGAATCAAGGATTCAAACTGCCTATCTTGGAGGTGAGCAACCAGAGGTGGCTCAGGTCATTTATCCACCTTCAGACTTTGACATAATTCAAGCAGATGTGAGCACCATGTATAGCCCACCTGAGGGTAAGGACCATGTTCTTATTGAAAAGGTTGTTCAACCTATATCTGAAGCCATGCAAGAGGAATTACAGAAAGAAGAAGAGACAAGGTTGTCAAAGAAGAGGTTTAGGGAACAAGCAGAACAAAAGCCAGATTTTGAACAGTGGAGCCCTACCTCTAGGAATATCATTTTAACTGCCTGGAAAGCTGCCAAGGACAATACACATGACAGGAACAAATGGTTCTCTGAAGCTGAATGGAGAAAACAGGAAATAAGACAAGAGGCCATTGTTCAATTCAGAAGGAAGGCTAAGATGGGAAAGCTACCTCCTACTGCAGTGGAGCCTAGCAAGTACTTCCCCAAGCCATATCACTACTTTGAGAGGCAGAAGATCAAGGCAGAAGCACTTAAACAGAAAGATCTAAAAGGCAAGAAGCCTGCTGTTGCTGAAACTGCTGAAGCCACTATCAAAGCTCAAGTCCAACCTGGCAAAGGTATAATTATCAAAGAACCAGACCAGAAATAGATTAAGAAATTTCTTGAAGTTTATGTTGTAATCTTTTGGATGTAACACATTTAGTAAACTTCTGAAAATGTATAAGACAAATATTAGAACAATATATGATTCATATATTTCATGATTGTTCTGTGAATGTATCTATTTCTTATTTGTTCTGTGCTGATGAATGTGTATACATGTGTGATTTAATACATGTTATGTTTACCCTGCTGATTATAACCTGCTTTACATCATTTTGTAATTTTTAATTATGAATGGTGTATATCATTGACTAAGGGTTATGACTTCTCCAAATAGGGGGAGATTGTTGGGTACATTGGTCAAATGTACCTGATTTGAAGAAGCCTCACCCAACTCAATGATATACATCATAATGTATTTGATGTATGTTGAGTTTACTTGTGCAGGTTAAGTAATCACTGGACTGAAGTAAAAAGTTTCTAAGTCCATGTGTCGACACCCAGAGGGAAAGTGTCGACACTCAAGAAAGCTTGTGTCGACACCCAGACAAGCAGTGTCGACACTTAGAGTCATTGTGTCGACACCTGGGATGCAGAGTCGACACCAGACAGAAAGTGTCGACACTTGGAGCTGTGTCGACACTCAGTGAAGAAAAGTGCAGACAGAATGTGTCGACACAAGGAGCTGTGTCGACACCCAGTGAAGCTGTGTCTACACCAGAAAGTGTCGACACTTGGAGCTGTGTCGACACTCAGCAAAAGTCTGCAGAGACTAAGTACATGTGTCGACACTCAACACAATGTGTCGACACTCAACAGAAGAGTCAGCATTTGAAGTATGTGTCGACACCCAGAACAATGTGTCGACACACAGCTGAAGACTCAACACTTGAAGAAAGTGTTGACACAAGGAGCTGTGTCGACACTTAGCAAAGAACAGAATTATTTCCAAAATATTCTAAGTACAAGTGTCGACACTAAAGGAATGTGTCGACACTCAGCTGAAGTCTCAACAGAAGAATCAAGTGTCGACACAAGGAGCTGTGTCGACACTCAGCAAGAATCAACATAGAAGACTATGTGTCGACACCAAGAAGCAGTGTCGACACTTAACAGATACAACACAAGAAGTTGTGTCGACACAAAGGAGATGTGTCGACACTTAGAAGAATTCAGCAAAAGCTAGAAGAACAAGTACTTGTGTCGACACTCAATTTCAGTGTCGACACATGCAGAAGAATCTGTGTCGAGACATACAAGGAAATGTGTCGACACCTTGTAGACTTGTGTCGACACTTACACAACATGTGTCGACACTTGGACTATAAGTGTCGACACTTAAAGACAGAAAGTCTCGACACTTACTGACAGTTAGAGATTTTCAAGAAATGACTGGATGACTTGACAGCTGCCGTTCCAGCCATCTACAGCACCTGTTAGAGATGTCAGAAGACAGTTATGAACCGGATCAGCCGGTTACCATGAAGAAGGCCTATAAATAGGCATCTACAGTTTACAGAAATTGTGGATCAGATTATTGTTCAAAAGTTTAGTTTGTTGAAAAACAAATTATTGAAGTGGTACCAAGAGTATCAACACAAGAAGATCTTACAGTCCAAGTGCAGATCTAAGAAGTTGGAGAGAGAGGGCTCCTTCCAAGATATCAGCCTCTGGAACTAGGCTGAGAAGAAGGATTCAGATTCAATTCTGGATCTTAAGTAGCAGAGGTCAAGGAACTACTGCAGGAGGATTCAGTCTTATTCAGTTCTACTCAAGAAGCTTTGAAGAAAGCTAAGTCAGAGTGAATCCAGCTGAGTTCTTCCAAGAACTCATCAAGAAACTCTCAACTCCCCTCTTTTATTTCTGAGTTGTAGAGTTATTATTTGTAATACATTTTAACTTGTAGGATCCTTTGGATCTGAGTGATTTGTAAGCCTGTATTTATAAAGGCTGAGGGTAGGGCTTGTTAGCCTGAGTGTAGGAGATAGAGATCTCTGAGTGTAGGCCTTGTTGGCTGAGTGTAGGCCTTGGTTGGCTGAGTGTAGGCCTTGATTGGCTGAGTGTAGGCTTTGGGATAAAGCTGAGTTGTAAGGCTTTGGGCCTGAGGTGTAGGAACAAATTTGGGTTCTGAGACAGTGGAGGAGTTTGGCCGAATCTAGTACACTGCTAGATAGGCGAAGGGGAAAAGTGGATGTACCCATATCTTGGGGAACCACTATAAACCACTGTGTTGTGCTGTGATTGTGCTGTGTATGCTGTGAATACTTTGTGATTGCTGTGCAAAAGTTAAAAATCTGTGATAATAAACTGTTTGCTGCCAGTAAAGTTAGAAAAGGATTAGGTCACCTATTCACCCCCCCTCTAGGTGTTTAGGTACCATATCTTTCAAAATGACTGTATGATGACTCTAGATCAAACTTGTTCGTTGGTAAGATTACCTTCTTAAATGTAGTTTTATCTAGAAGGGCCTTCTCTTTCTCTTTGTTTAATGCTTTCTTAGGAGCCTTATTTTTCCTTTGGGCCTTGTTCCTACTAGAGGACTTACAAGGACCAGCCTCATGACCTAAGCCACCTCCTCTAGCCTGAGGAGAGAATTTAGCGACAAATGGAAGGACTGTATTGGGATTGGAGAAACTTTCAACAAGTTTCTTTTCAGCGGCAAGCAGTTCTTCTAACTACTCGATGATTTTCTCTTTTAGGTTGAGTTGCCCAAGTGCTTTGTTGTATTCTTCGACGACGACATCGAATTCTTTTCTGAGTGAATCCATTCTTGCGACTTCCTCCCTCAGATTGATCTCCTCAGCTACAGCCTTATTCTTCGACGGGATTTGATTTCCTTGCCCTGAGTTCTAACAATGTTTCTACACCGGTCATAGACCTTGATCAGCTCGTTATACTAACTCATGAGTTCTGATTCATCATTAGAGGAACAATCCACATGATAATCGTCAGGAGCATCTGACTCTGAAAGAATAGTATGAAAATTTACCTCCCCATGAAATTGGGGGATAACTTCTTATTCATCGGAGTGAGTCATGGGACCAAAGTAGGCTTCTTCATCCTCACTTGACTCGGATGAGCCAATGTCAATGAAGGTCTTTTGCTCCTTTGCTATGGAGCTCTTGTCCTTCTTTTAGCTGTGGGTGGATTTATGTTCTTCTTTCCTTCCACCATCATTTTTCTTGTGAGGGCAGTCAGCAATCACGTGACCTGGCTTATTGCAACATTAGCACATAATGTCAGTAGAATAATGTTTGTTCTATTTTGATT
This sequence comes from Platanthera guangdongensis, assembly GCA_039583875.1. NCBI lineage: Eukaryota > Viridiplantae > Streptophyta > Magnoliopsida > Asparagales > Orchidaceae > Platanthera > Platanthera guangdongensis. Next base: position 88,135,380 of record CM077150.1, read on the forward strand.
TATACCTGTCATTTGTGTGACTTTTCTTCTGATGACCAACAGTGTGACGTGATCTTTTGTAAGTGGAGTCATTGCCTCTCATTTGTTTCTTCTTATTGAGAAACTTCTTGAACTGCCTGGAGAGTAGAGAGAACTCTCCATCAGATAGTTCTGAGCCCGAGGTGCTTCGCTCTGAGTCTTCTTCTTCACTTTCATTTAGAGTGGGAGTAGGAGATGCTGCTTTAGCATTCGTGGAGCTTTCTGCCTTCAGTGCAACAGACTTCTATTTTGATTATGATCTACTGCCCTCTTCATCAGCTTTTCTTAGGTTGATTTGAAGCTCATATGCCATATACGTTCAGAAGAGGTTCTGAGGGTCAGTTTCAGCCATTCTCCCGAAATGCCTGATGGCACACATTTTATTGTCTCGTTATATGGTTAAGGATCTTAAGAACTTGTCGTTTGTTCTCCTTTTATGAACACCCGACCATAGTTCTTTAGGCCATTATTAATTTTGAAGAAATTTTCATAAGTGCCAGCAATTGAGTCCTTGGGGCCTTGCATGAAAGTCTCATATTTTTGGTTCAGAAGGGATCTTCTGTCATCCCTTACTTCTTCTGTCCCTTCCATCAGGACAATCAGAGACTGCCACATTTCCTTGGCAGATTGGCAGTGAATAAGTTTCTGCAACATTGAGTCATCAAATACAGTTGCAATGATATTTTTAGCTTTCTTGTCCAGGGAGACAAGGGCAATCTCATCTTTGTCGAGATCCATTAATTTCTTTGGTTCCTTTTTGGTTGGATCAATAGTGGAGACTATCATGGGAACATAGGGTCCTTCTTCCACTATCATGAAGATGCGGGGATCAACAACTTCCATAAAGAATTTTACTCTTTCTTTCCACATGGGAAAGTTAGCCTTTATTATGTCCCAATTAGCGCTAGGCCTCTTGTGCGCATTTTTAAGTCAGGAGAGTTGACTTGGGCTCAGGGAGTGCTGCTAGTTAGACTTGCACTCGAGTAAGGGAGATGAAGTTGGTCTAGAGTAGGACATGGGTAGTGATACGGGCATGTCGATACCCGTGTGGTTCTTTGTGAAATCTCCAGAGAAGGACACGGGTAGTGACACGGGCGTGTCCCTACTCGTGTGTATGTATTCATCCAGCAAATCTCGTCTAACACTGTTGACCGTATTCCTCCCAAGCAGGACACGGGTAGTGACACAGGCGTGTCCCTACCCATGTGTGTCCAAGTAGTAGCTCGACGAATCGTCAAGTAGAGCTCGATGAATCGTCGACCGTGTTCCTCCCGAGAAAGACACGGGTAGTGACATGGGCATGTCCCTACATATGTGTGTCCAAGCAGCTCGATGACTCGTCGAGTAGAGCTAGACGAATCGTCGGCCGTGTTCCTCCTGAGCAGGACTTGGGTAGTGACACAGGCGTATCCCTACCTGTGTGTGTCCAAGCAGCTCGGCAATTTGTCGAGCGGAGCTCGACGAATCGTTGACCACATTCTTCCCGAGCAGGACACGTGTAGTGACACGAGCGTGTCCCTACCAGTGTAGTTCAATTTCGGGTTTTGGCAAATTTTCCGGCCGCGTTGTTTCGAAGGGACTCATTTATTGAGTTGATTGGTTATCCAATGATAGGCCGACACGTGTCTATGCAGTTGCCAAACATCTCACATGAAAAGGGGATAAAACCCTAGCCGTTTCTAGTCTTCCTTCCAAGCCATTGCTGTAAGAAACTGTTGGAGAGGAAGGAGGTGCTGGAGCCGATCTTCTTTCCATGAAGAACTAACACCGACCGAGGAGAAGAAGATGCCGCCTAGAAGGGTGACAAGATCCATAGCCGAAAATGCCAGAAACGAGTTGAGCTTCCTACACTCTCCCTTAGTGCTTGATCTTTAGTTACTTCTAAGAGAAGAATCGACTCAAAAGAGTCTTGATTTGAGAGAAGAAGGTTTCTAGGAAAAGACCATGCTAGGACTTGTGTCCTAGGAATTAGAGTCTTCAACCTTTCCCTCACTTTGAATGCAGTTTGTTGACTGGTTTCGTGAAGATAAGTGGCCTTATGAGGGTGATCAATAAGGGAGGAGAAATTTTGGAAGTTATTTGAAAGTTTGGTTGATGGAAGAAGACGAACAGATGTCGTCCGATCTGCTTTAAGATGCGCGCAGAAATCTATTTTCTGTGCGTAGCAGCCTTCGAGCTTGTTTTCAGTTACAATGCGGCTAGATCTGGGCTTTTGACTAAACACAAAAGTCACAGCCCTTGGAAATACCTTTCCAACGAGGGGTTAGACGCCTTCACCGGATTCTAGTAGCCTCGGAAATCCCCGTTTGAAGTTGCTGTACAGTGATCATTCCTGCACATGTAATTCTCGTGTTTATTTTGCAGTGGTAGAGAGATCATAGTTCATTAACGTTAATGTTGGTGGAATATAGACTATAAATGATTGGGGTGAAATATGTTAACAACATTTGATGGTTAGACCCTTAATGAACAAATGGTGTAGTAGGCTGCACTCAATCGAGGTGATTTTGTGGAGGTTAGAGAATGAATTAAATATGTGAAATAATGAGGACATACTTGATAGTGGTAATGAGTTGAATAATGATGAGTTTATCTTGAATATGCTGTATATAATTGGTAATGACTGTTACGAACAAATGATTATGGTCTTTATATGAAGGGTGTGTGAAGTATCCTTACACTGATAATGAACCCTTAAGTACCTTGGGGCATGGGGTTTTGAAAGGGTGTATGTGAGGGTGTTTGACCGCATTAGTTTGGGAAATGCTGAGAAGAAACATAAGTGGACGGTTGGGCTTGGTCCTCATTATCCATTCCCGATTCTCCTTCCGCGCCAAGTGGACGGTTGGTCTTGGTCCTCGTGCTTTTTCCGAGGCTCCTTCCATGCCACGGTGATGTGAAATTGCATGCGGTGTGAGTCGACAAGCGGTGTCGTAATCCTGGGTTTAGGATAGTGTGGCAGGTCTACAGGCTCTCTAGTCGTCACACCGACGGGTGCTGTCATATAGACTTTGGGCGGTTGGGCTTGGTCCTCGGTCTCATTCCCGGGGCTCTTTCCGTGCAAAGTGGATAGTTGGGCTTGGTCCTTGATGAATTGTAAATATACCTATTTTTCTGTACATTAATTTAGTTGTTTTCATTTATTTTTGTCATTTTTATTTATTTTTATTCAATAAAATGCTCCTATTTTTGTAAATACTATACTAACTTGTTTTATTTTATTTTTCAGGAAAAAATCAAAATCTGACAAAAATTGGGTAGTACACGCCCGTATCATTTGGATCACCCCCGTGACCAGGGCGTGACAGCTCAAAATCCCGTGAAATAGCTATTTCTAAAGTGAAATGCTTGACACGCCCTACCACACACCCGTGTCACCCGACACGGGGTGTGACCAAACCCGTGTCCACCGCCCGACGAAAACTCGCGCTCGATGATTTCAACTCGAAGATCGTCGACTCTGCACCACGCCTAGCATCACGCCCGTGACCTAGGGCATGACTCCTCTTCCCGCTCGACGAATTTCCAACTCGACAGTTTTTGCTCGACGTTTGTCGAGTGTCGACTCAACGCTACACGCCTAGAGTCATGCCCGTGACCTAGGGCGTGACCCCGCCACCTGGCCCGACAAATAGCCGCCGACGACTTTCGATGCACCGCGCCCAGATCCACCTGCCCGACACACCCACCATCACGCCCATGACCGTGGGCGTGACCGCTGCGAGACCGACATGTGTCCAGCCCGAAGTCCACTTTCCCGTCAAATCAACGGCCGCCATCAGGAATAGTGCTGACACGCTCCCTGACACGCCCGTGTCAGAGGGCGTGTCCCATGAATTTGTTTCCCTATAAATAGCCCCTTGTTGTATGTAATCCTGTTCCACTTTTTGGTTCCATTTTGTATAGGGATATGCTGCTGAAATGAAATCCAAATGCTATGTAAGGGAATTTTTCCCCCTTTCCTTTATTTTCTTAGTTTTCTAATCTCCTAGTTTGCTTAATAAAATTTGTAGTTTTGCTCTCTTTCTATGGCTTTGGACTTCATCCATTTGGCTACTCTTATGCAATCTTATTTTCTTTTTTTTGTTTTAACTTAGTTTTAGTACTTTTAAAATGGGTGTGTGTGTGTGTATGAGTTTAGCTTTTTAGTTTTATGTTTTAGTTAATTTTCTTACTTAGTTTTGTTAACTTAGGTTTTTATAGCTTTCTATTTTATTGTTATAAACCCGTAAAAATGATTTCAAGGTGATTTTCATTTCTTTTAACTTAGATTTTTCTTTTTAGGATGTAAAACTTTTTCGTTCGTTTCGTTTTATTTTCACTTTTTAATCAGTTTTACGGAGTTATAGGAATGATTATATAGTTGTTTTAATTTTTCATGCACTTAGTTTTTTCATTTTAAACTTTTGCTCTTTTAATTTTTTCGCTCTCTTTTTATGCATTTTTACCGCATTCTAGCGGTAGAAATGTATACGTTTTGATATTTCAAGCACTTTCATTTTTGCGTTTATTTGCAAACTTTTTTGCTCGTTTAATTTTTATTTTTACTTTTTATGCATTTCTATCGCATTCTAGCGGTAGAAATGCAGTTGTTTTAATTTTTAGGTAACTTAGTTTTTTTTATTTCTGTATACGTGCGCTTTTATTTCCGCCTACTCGTTAAGAGTTAAATGGCGCAATGCTTTTATTTCATTCAATAGAGTGTGTGAGTTTTTACTTTCCTGCAGTGTGCGTGTGTTTACATTTTGTCGAGAGTGTGTGTGCGTGTGTTTTACTTTCATGTAGAGTGAGTGTGTTTTACTTTATGTCGAGAGAGTGTGTGCGTGTGTTGCATTTATTTAGTCCTACTCATTTGAGTAGGACCCACTTTCTTTCTCCCGCCCACGCATTTGCGCCGGGACTCGCAATTTACAGCTTTCTTTAGTCCTACTCGTTTGAGTAGGACTTGTAATTTTCCGCTTTCCTTTACAACTTTCTTTTATCGCTTTCATTTACTGCTTTCCTTTTCTGCTTTATTTTCTGCTTTCCTCGCAAGCCGTCCCCATTCCGATGAGTGGCTAACCATTCTTAGCCCTCAGTATCGAAGAGCATTGGGACAGAAAAAATTCCTTTAAATAATTAAAGGTCTTATTTTTCTATTTAATTAAAAGTACTTAAGGTTTGCCTAGGGTTTACGACGCGTAGTACCACATAATCGATGTGTGGGCCCTATTTCCGTAGTCCATATGCTAGCTAGTCGAGAGGCCATGCATATGGACCGATCACCCCTTGGCAAAGAGAGTTCCGCACTAACCCTCGAGAGAGGCGACACACCAGCTCTACCGGATTGGGTTCCCCACCCAATAGCGGGGTTCTTAGCGTAATGCGGGCGTTAAGAGGAATCCTTCGTCGGACTAACGTTCGGTCGAATATTCTTAGCGTTCAGGTGAGCGATAGCCCTATAGCTAGGTGAGCTCATTCTAGTGGAACCTCCACGGCCAAGTCTCCGCCTTAATTAATTTGAAATTTAGGAACTCTTTTTATTAAAAGTTTATTTTATTTCAAATTCTATTCGGTGCCATCGAGCTAAGCTCTTCATCGGCTCCACCTTCAAGCTTTCTTTTTATTGCTTTCATTTTCAGTTTTATTTTGTCATTTTTATTATATATAAAATATAACCCGACAAGTTAATTATCGGTAAAATAATAGTCCCCTCCAGGGAAAAGTAGAAATAATCGAACCGACCCCGAGAACAATACGACCTCGATATTCCACCCGGAATATCCAGTACTACTCACGATAGGTGCACTTGCCTCCTTTCATTAAAACTCGATCACATCCGTTTTATATCCAAATAAAATACACGCGCCCCATTTTCTAAATAAAAAACCACTTCCGCTTTACTTAAATAAAACCGCTGGGTCGCCGCGTGTTCGTAAATATTTTTGGAGTTTTAACCTATCAAGTTTTTGGCGCCGTTGCCGGGGACTTGATGCGATTCTTTCAATCAAGTTTTTGGCGCCATTACCGGAGACTTGATGTGATTCTTTCAATCAGTCCTCCTGCTTTTTCCAAGGCTCCTTCCGGATCACAACATAGGCCGATTCAGGGCTTGGTTCTCGGTGCACATCTACCCGAGACTCCTGCTGAGTCGAAGTACGCAAATGAGCTCCACTGTTATGTTCTTAGCGTTAAGGCGTACGGTGGCCTAGGCTTGGTAGTGTGGATGCCCGCCTAGTAGTGGAGAAGCCCGCTCCACTATCATCGCCTGACCACGATGGTTGATGCCTGAGAGATTAGCTACCTACTCGAAAAGTGGGAACCACAAGTCTGTATCAACATAGCAGTTGCATGTGCGTGATCAAGGGTGAGTCATTGCATTGCATTCATATCATTACATTACATTGCATACACAAGATCCTTATCGTATAAGTTTTTATGGGCACTCTTATACGATAAGTTACTATTCTGCTGAGACGATCCTCAACTTATATGTTTGTATGGGCATTCATATAAGTTGGGTTACTTTCTGTTGTACCTCTATGTTTTTATAATGCTGTAGATGTTAGAACTGTTACAGTAGATGGTTTACTCATTTATTGTGCTACTTATATACATTGATATTATTCACTTTATACCACCTGTTTGTATATCTGTCCTACTTATATATATTGTACCCTTGATCCTTTCTACACCCGGTGCCGAGGAGTCACTGGGGGAGCGGATGTGATAGCCACTTAGTCTCTATGACTAACAGTTGCTACGCCTTCCTTTTAGGAGGAATCCCCGCAGTCAGAGCAGCCACAGATTTTACAGTAGGACAGCCAGGCCAGGACAACAGGGCCTGAAGGGACGGTGCCGTCGCTACCGTAAGTCACAGAATTAAGTTTGAGAGACTTTTGATGGAGCCCTTTTGGGCAAGTTTTACATGTACTCTTATATTTTAGAAGCTTGCTGTAGCTTCTTTTATTGATGTACTTTTGGACTAATTTACTTATGTGTGGATTGACTTCTGTTTTATATTATTGGTTGGGTTGGCATTGGATAATATTGTCTATGGCCGACAGGATAGGAATCTTGTGGTGCAGACCAACACGTGCGTTGGTGCCACTGCAAGGCGGCTATTCTGGGCATAAGACTCCCCTCGTGTCGTGTCTTATGTTCCAGGAGGGGGGTCTTACAGCCTTTGTGTACACCGGAAGCTTTGTGGAGTACTTGAATCTGTCCATGCCTGATAATCGCTAAGATAACTAGAAGTAGATCTTTTCAAGGTGTGAATCTTTTGAGAACAACCTCCCTCTGATACCAATTGAAAGTATCTAGTTGTCTAGCTAAATCAGCTAGAGGGGGGGGGGTGAATATGTGAGATCTGTGTCTTTTGTGGAATAAATATTTGAGAGAATTTAACACATCAAGTAATCAAGCACAAACCAGATGACACAAGAAATTATAGTGGTTTCCCAATCTTGGGTACGTCCACTCTGCACCTCAACAATCTAGCACCACGGCTAGCTTTGGCTACTTCACTATATCTCAGACTAAAATAATCCTACACCTTGGAGCAACGCTCCATATACACTCGGAAGAAGAATCTTCCTACAAACTCGAAGACAAGGATTGATAAGTTGTAATTATATGCTTTTTTTTCTATATTTTTATTATGATATTTTAGTTTAGTTTTGCTTTTTTTAGTTAGTTTTATTTAATAAATTGCTCCTTTTTGTAAATATTTACTTAACATAACCATAATTTTGATTTCTGAAATTTTCAGGAAAAAGTTAAAATTTTGCCATGTCACGCCCGTGTACTTTGGGTCACGGCCGTGACTAGGTCGAGACACTACATTTCCCGAGGAATCAAAAGAATTTGATAAGAAAAGTTTGACACGCTCGGGGTCACGCCCGTATCACTCGACACGCCCCGTGACACCAGCCCGTGACACTCAAGCTCGACGATTTGCATTCGACGTTCGTCGACCAACCTGACACGTCCGTGTCACCCAAACCGACACCCTCGTGTCACTTGCTCTAGACATTTTCCGCTCGACAACTTCCAGACTCGACACAACGCTCTCGACATTCGTCGAGACCAACCCAACATGCCCCGTGTAGACAGAGACACGGGCGTGACCAACACGTGTACTCCTCCACATGTCTGACAAGACGCTGCCGGCGACTTTTTACGCAACCCGTACCGGATCTACCTCCTCGACACGCCCAGAGTCACGCCTGTGACCTGGGGCATGACATCCTCATATGAAGCCCAAAGTCAACTATGTTGTCAAATCGTCGGATCACATAGCAAACAGTAGTGACACCACCCCCCCTGACACGCCCGTATCGGAGGGCGTGTACTTTGATTTTTTTCCTATAAATTGCCCATTTCTGTAAGGGCCAAGGGTTCACTTTTTTGAGCCAATTTAGTGTGTTTTTGTGGGCTGCCTTGTGGATTCAAGTGCTATGTAAGGAGATTTCTCCCCCTTCCTTTCATGTTTGTTTTTGCTTTAACTTTTAGCTTTGTAATAGTTTGATTATGCTAATGAAAATGTTAGATTTTCTCTCTCTACATGGCATGAAAAATTCATATGGGTGGCTTATCTTTTTCTCCTTTTATCCCTTTGTATCTCTTTGTTTTTCTTTTTATCAAAAGTGTGTGTGTGTGTGTGTGTGTATGAGTGTAACTTGTTCATTTTCTATGTTTTTTTACTTATCTCAATGATAGAGTTTGTTATAGATTTCATTTCCAAACATGGTATGATATGTTTATCTCTTCTTCTACATGTTCTTCCTTAGTTTTTTTTTTTAAATTTCATTCTTATGTATTTGTAAAAGAGATTTTAAAAGTGATTTTGTTTTTTTACTTAGCTTTGTTTTAGGATTGTAAAACTTTTTGTTCTTTTCAATTTCTTTTCACTTTTTAATCATTTTTATGAAAACCTAAGAATGAAAAAGTTGTTATTTTAATTTTTGAAAGGCTTCAGTTTTTGACTTGTTTTGAAAAACTTTTGTTCTCTTTCTTTTTAATGTGTTCTTTTTAAGTGTTTTTGAAAAAATCTAAGTATAAAAAAGTAGATGTTTTAATTTTTAGGTAACTTTCTTTTTGCTTTTAATTTGTGTGTGTGAGTGTAGGAGTTAGGTTTTCATTTTGTTCTTTTTAATTTTCATGATGTGTGTGTGAGTGTATGAGTATAAATTTTAATGCTTTCTTTAATTATGTAGAGTGTGTGTGTAGGAGATAAATTTTCATGCTTTCTTTTATCGCTTTCTTCAATTATGTAAAGTGTGTGTGTGCAGGAGATAAATTTTCATGCTTTCTTTTATCGCTTTCTTCAAATTATGTAGAGTGCGTTGTGTGTAGGAGATAGTTTTATTGCTTTCTTTTAATTCGTGTAGAGTGTGTGTGTGTGCGCATTTATTTCCGCCCACTCGTTAAGAGTTAAATGGCGTGCTTTTATTTCCCGCCTACTCGTTTGAGTAGGACTTGCAATTTTCCTTTTTTTCTTTTCTGCCTACTCGTTAAGAGTTCTTAATTTTCACTTTAATTTTAGGACTTAAGGTTTACCCCGGGTAACGTCGCGTAGGACCACAAATCGATGTGTGGGCCCTATTTCCGTTATCCATACGCTAGCTAGACGAGAGGCCATGCGTATGGACAGATCACCCCTGGGTAAAGAGAGTTGCGTGCATACCCTCGAGAGAGGACAAACGTAATTCTTCCGGATTGGGTTCCCCACCCAATAGCGGGGTTCTTAGCATAAAGCGAGCGTTAAGAGGAATCCTTCGTCGGACTAATGTTCGGTCGAATAGTCTTAGCGTTCAGGTGAGCAATATTCTTAGAGATAAGTGCGCTCACATTTGTGGAACCTCCACGACCAAGTTGCCTTTTATTAATTTGAAATCTAAGTTCAATAATTATTAAAAGTTATTTTAATCTTAATCCGATTCGATGCCGAGCGTTAAACCTTCATCGAATTTTTATAAACCGTTTTCGCACTTTCTTTTCTTTAGTTAATTAAAATCTCCGCCTCACTTTCAGTAAAATAATAGTCCTCCTAGAGGAGTAAGAATAATCAACCCGACCTCGAGAACAATACGACCTCCGTATTCTACCGAATATCGAGTACTACTTGTGATAGGTGCACTTGCCTACCTTAGCAAGCCCGCGACGATCGACTCATCGAACCAACCACAATAAGAGTCTATTCGCAGGCCATCAAGGATCCTACAAGAGTTGAAATAATTTTACAACTAAAATAAAAATTTAACTTCCAGATTTGAAATCTTCAAACTTTTCCCTCTTGAGACTTGAAGTTCTTGAAGAAGATGTTGAGGAAGAAATCTTGAGAGAATAAGATCTGAAACTTATAGGATCCGACACGATCAAATGAATGATTGAGGAACTTGAATCTGCGATCCGTCAAATCTTTTCTTCTGATGAATCACTGGATCAAGGAAGAAGTGACAGAGAATAATGAAGATGACGGCGTGCTGATTTTCCCGATCTAGAATGTGCGGAGATTCTGATTTCTGAATTTTCTATCACTGTCAGTTAGGGTTGGCGAATCCATTGAAAAGACTTTATATAGGAAATCTACTAATGGTCTGAAATCTTTTATGGAATGATAATCAATCATTTTAAACATGAATTAACATTTGAAATCCCATTCGATGAATACAAATGAATGAAATCTCAGTCGACGAATTGAAATCCTGTTCGGCGAATTGAAATCCTGTTCGATGAATTGAATGAAGTTTCGTTCCACGAATTGAAATCATGTTCGATGAATTGAATGAAGTTTCGTACGACGAATTGGAAATCTAAATTTTCTGCAACTGCATTCTTCGAAGACATCTTGATTTTTCGAAAAGGATTTGTTTTTATTGAGAAATGGCATAGCCTTTTCCAAAAAGACTTCTCGCCCAATTCTCTGAGCTGAGGAACTGGTTTTTCGAAAAATGAACTTTGACATTTCGAAAACAACTTTCTTTTTCGAAGAATGAATCTGAATTTTTTGAAAACAATACTCCTTTTCGAAAAATAAAGTTGGCTTTTTCGCGAAATCAACAGGGCATTTCTCGAAAACGTGAACTTAGAAATTTTTAGAGAGTTTTTCGAAAAGTCTTTATGTATTTCGAGAACAATTCTTCTTTCTCGAAAAATTTAACTGGACCTTTTGAAAAACTTTCACTCTATTTGAAGAATGGACTTTGCAAAATTTTCTTCTTTGTTCTAAGACCAGCAACACTTCCTTTCTTCCATGCTTTAGTACTTGAAAATGAAGTGCATTCCAATTGATATGTTATACATGAGTCAACACCATGGATCACACATTGAGGTATTACATTGCATGGTCCTGTGTTAAGTTACTCGTTGTAAACAGACATTGGTCTACACTTAGCAATAAAGACCTGCAAGCATTCAACTAGAGAAAGGCATCAAATACATACATAATTCATCTTAGTTCAAGGGTGACTTCACACAAATCTAGGTTATTGTGGATACTATACCTAACAAAGCCGATCCTTAACTTATATATATGTATGACATTCATATAAGTTATGTTACTTCTTGTTGTTTATTCATACTTGTACAGTGCTATTGATGGTAGAACTGCTAGTGTTGATTGATATACATAATTGTTATAGTTATTTTGATACACTCTGATATTGATTAGTCTTATACCACCTACTTGTTATATATATATATATATATATATATATATATATATATATATATATATATATATATATATATATATATATATATATATATATATATATATATATATATATATATATTGTACCCTCTTCTTTTCTCCACCCGGTGCCTAAGAGTTGTGGATGGAGCGGATGTGATAGCCACTTAGTCGTTATGACAAACTGTTGTTATGTCTTCCTTTTTAGGAGGAAACACCGTAGATAGATCATCAACAAGTTATGTAGGAGGGCAGGCAGGCCAGGATGACAGGGCCTGAAGTGATGATACCATCGCTGCCGTTAGTAACTGATGTGAGTTTTTGAGAGACTCATTTTATATCCTTTTTGGCATGATGTACTCTGATATTATATATGCCTTCGTTGATTCTTTTTATTTAATGTATTTGTTTTGGACTATGTACTTATGTGGATTTTGACTTCTACTTTAATTCTTATGTTGGGTTGGCAATGTTTATATTAGTTTTAACTGGCAGGATAGGCATCTTGTGGTACAGGTCGACCTGTGTTTTGGCGCTACAACAAGGAGGCTGTTCTAGCATAAGACTTCCCTCAGCTGTGTCTTTTATTACGGGAGGGGGGTCTTACACCTTGTATATTGCTTGTTATGATTTGTTTGTATATAGGCTTTGTCCTTATTCGGGAATATCCGGCGAGAGCACTATTTGATACAGGTGCTTCTCATTCATTTCTATCTGAGGACTTCATGTCAGGATCAGAGTGCCTACTCTTAGGTCGACAGATAAAGTAAAGGTGTTATTACCTAATAGATACGTGATGCATGTGGATAGGTCTTGCTGTGTTGATGTATGTATAGGAATTCAAGATTTCAGATTGGATGCATCTATGCTACCGATATCTGAGTTTGATGTAATCTTTGGTATAGACTGGCTCTCGGAGCATCATGCATGTATAGATTGCAACTCTAAGTAAGTCACACTAGGACAGAACACGAAACGAGAGACTAAGTTCATTGGTATACGTGGATCGAGCAAGATATTGATATCTGCTCTCTAGGTAGTCAAGGCTGTTCGGAAGGTCAAGGAGTTATTCTTCACGCTGTTGGAAGCTGTTGAACCAAAGCCCAGTTTATGTGACATTTCTATTTTGTTAGAGTACGCAGATGTATTTCCTAAGGATCTCCCTACATTATCGCCCCGGCGGGAGATTGAATTTGATATTGAGTTGGTGTATGTGCGAAACCTATGGCCCGCTCACCGTACCGAGTAGCGCTAAAGGAGATGGCGAAACTAAAGGTTCAATTGCAAGAATTGCTAGAGCAAGGCTATAAATGACCAAGTATGTCCCCTTGGAGTGCACCAGTCCACTTTATGAAGAAGAAGGACGGATCCTTGCGTCTATGCATTGGCTATCGAGAGTTAAACGAGCTAACGGAGGAGAACAAGTATCCGATTCCATGGATTGATGACTTGTTTGATCAGCTGGTGGGTTCAACCGTATACTCGAATCCAGATATAAAGTCTGGTTATTACCAGTTGAGGATTCGGGAAGATGACATTTCCAAGATAGCATTTTGCATACGCTACGGTCATTATGAGTTCACTGTAATGCCATTTGGGCTAACAAATGCGCCATCGGTATTCATGGACTTGATGCATCGAAATTTTTGGGAATACTTAAATCTATTTGTGATCGTCTTTATTGACGACATATTGGTGTACTCTCAATCAAAAGAAGATCATGCAAATCACTTGAGGATGTTTTTGCATACCCTGAGAAAAAATAAACTCTATGCTAAGTTCTCAATGTGCGATTTTTAGATGTTGTCAGTGTATTTTTTTGGTCATGTGGTTAGTGGAGAAGTATTTACGGTGGATCCGACAAAGATAGTTCAAAAATGGAAGTAGCCTGTGTTGTCTACTGTAGCTGAAGTCAGGAGTTTCCTTAGACTTGTGGGCTACTACATGCACTTTGTAGAAAATTTTTCGTGGATAGCCTTACATCTCACCACACTAATGAGGAATGATCAAAAGTTCATTTGTACACCTGAGTGCTTGCGTGCTTTTGAGGAGTTAAAGAGTCGTTTGACCACGACTCCAATCTTGAGTTCGCCATGTGGTACAGACGGCTACACGATTTATTGTGATGCTTCAAGGAGTGGCTTAGGTTGCATTCTTCTTCAGTTTGGAAAGGATATTGCTTATGGCTCACGCCAGTTGAAAGTGCAAGCGAAACTATCCAGTCCACGACTTGGAGTTGGCGGCTGTGATTTTTGCACTTAAGTTGTGGCATCACTACTTACATGTCGTGAAGTTTGACATATTCATAGACCATAAGATCCTTAACTACTTAATAAATCAGAAGGATCTAACTATGCGACAACGAAGGTGGATGGAGTTCCTTGAGGGCTGCACCTTCGAGATACAAAATACTCCTGTGAAGGGAAATGTGGTCGCAGATACCTTGAGTCGACAGACTCCGGTACGGGTAAGTTGGTTGCACATGCATGATGAGCGACTGATCTAGGAGTTGGAGGATTTAGAGATTTCTTATGTTAACAAGAATTCTTCTACAAATGCGTGCTTGAGCTGAACGGAGGTGCAGTATGACCTTGCGGATAGGGTTCGACGAGTAACAGAACTCGATGAGATTTTGAAATGATATGCAATAGATGGGTCAAATTCCAAATTCTCCTTGGATGGCAGTCTTTTCAGAAAAGACGATCGTTTGTGCGTCCCAAATATAGGTAAAATACGAGAAGAATTGATGTACGAAGCACACTTCACGATGTACTCAACTCAACCAGGGAGAACAAAGATGTACAAGGACATGAAAAAGATGTTCTGGTGGCAGGGGTTGAAGAAATACATGACTCTTTACATGGCAAAGTTTCAGACTTGTGCCTTAGAGAAAGCAGAATGTCAGAAGCCTGGAGGTTTTTTGAAGTCGTTACCAATTCTAGTATGTAAGTTCGATGATATCTCTATGGATTTCATGCATGGGCTGTCGAGATCACTGAGCAGAAACGATGTCATGTGGGTGATAGTTAACCGATTGACAAAGATATCACACTTCATACCAAACATGAAGGACGATTCAGTGGAAAAGTTGGCTAAGTAGTACGTGGACAACATAGTATGATTGCACGGTGTGCCCCGTAGCATCGTTAGTGACCAAGACGAGTGCTTTACATCGCATGATTGGAGGCTAATCCACTAGTTGGGTACTCTAATGAAATTCAGTGCTGCCTTTCTTCCGCAAATGGATGGTCAGACCGAGAGAACCAACAGGACAATGAAGGATATGTTCCGGATGTTCGCCTTGCATTTTTGGAAGAGGTGGGAGGACCATCTCTATATGATTGAGTTCGCCTATAATAATATCTATCAAGCTAGCATTCAGATGGCGTCCTTCGAAGCTTTATACGGTAGGAAGTGTCGTACTCCTTTAGCGTGGGCGGAAACAGGCGAATCGAAGTTTTATAAGCATAAATAAGTCGAAGATACAAATTTGACTATACACACTATACGAGAGAGGCTATTGGTAGCCCAGGATACGCAGGCAAAGTACTATAATGCCAAACACCGAAATGTGGCGTTTGTGGTGTGCGATTGGGTATATTTGAAGATAAATCCATTCAAAGGTGTGTCCATGATTTGGCGGTTAAAAGAGTTGAGTGTGAGGTATATTGGTCCGTTTGAAGTGGTTGAGCGGATTGGAGAAGCTATCTATCGATTAGCTCTTTTAGCAGAGCTAAGTGGTTTGCACGATGTGTTTCACAAATAGGTGCTGTGGAAAGCTTTGAATGAGTTGACAAAACTAGTGGCTGATGATCAAGAACCGGTCTATGTTGGGCTGACGACGAAGGTTAGACCCTTTCAAATCGAGGAAATGAAGTTCAGATAGCTATGAAATAAGATAATCAGGATGGTCAAAGTCCATTGCGACAATTGTGGCCGTGAAAAATTGACATGGGATCATGAGCAAACCATGCGAGATGAGTTTACCAAGTGGTTTTTGTAGAAGTAAAGTTGTAATAGTTTTGTACTATTTTTCCTATAGATGAATAAAATTTCGGGACAAAATCTCTATGAGGGGACATTTGTAGATCCCGAAAACTGAAAAATAGAACTTGAAAGTGGCAATCTCCTGCTGACAGTGGGTATCATCGGTGATACCGATAGCACTCGATGCTTTCAATGAAGCGTTGAGTAGACTCGATGCACTCGAAATTCTCAACGAACTCGACGAAGCGTTGAGTGAGCTATCGGAGTGGTGATAGTGAGTATCGCTCAGAGATATAGCCATGTATGGTTGGACAAGTGTCAGATGGCCGTAAGGTAGCCGAAGAGAGGTGGTTGACTGGGGTCAAAGCGGCTACAGGTGATATAGCCCAGGCGATAGAGGATATCGGCCGGCGATAGCGATAAGTTTGACTTTACAGTTGAAATCATGGACATTGCTTTCTATAGATGAAATGAACCTGTGACTGGGATTAATCTCGAGGTTACTTAAGTAGAGGAGTGGAGAAAAGAGAAGTCATTTCTCTTCTTCTTGCTCTCTCTCCTCCTTTTCATCCAAACTCTTGAGAGAAAAAAGCTAAGGAAGTAGAAGGCTGAGGATGAGCTTAGCAAGGCTTGGTGAAGGAGATCCAGGAGTCAGAATCAAGAACCGAGGCATGATCCGTGAATGGGATAGCAAGGCGCTCCTTTCCAAACGGATAAAAAGGTTGTTCATGGCTCCGAAATGAACTACGAGGGTAATGGTCTTCCTTCTTGGACAAGTGAAGTCCTACTTTTTGCTTATGCATGGAATTCCCCACCAAAAGGTGAAGAATCGAGGGAATTCTGAAGGGTCGATATATGATATCCCCGAGTGGTTTTGCATTTATAATCCGGAAATTGTAGTACAGAATAGACATGCTATGTGAAGCCCTTCCGGACAGGTTGGTGTGGATTGGTGATGCTTTATTTTATGCACCGGAGAAAACTCAGCATTTAAACAAGTAGTTTACAGGGTTTGTGGATTGCACCTGTGAATTGATAGTAGCAAGAAGTACTGGAGGCTTGCTTTAGGAAAATACTCAAAAAATACCACAATTTACATAACTATTGGATATCGCGGGGCGATAGGGAGTATCACCAGCAATAGCTTTTGATGAGCTATGATTGCTGTGAATGACCAGTTTTCTGGCACTACAGGATGCTGCAGGGTTTTGGATGGAAAGATGTTTCAGTTGTGGCTGAGTCTAGAGATAGAAGAAAGTTCTGTCGCTAACGCCAAACAATATCATTGGCGATAGCATCCAGATTGCATTTTATTGACGAAGCCTGTCTCTCGGAGACCGTTTGGCTAGTGTGAGTTGTGACCTCTTAAAGGCCAGTGAGCCGAACGAGCAATGGGAAACCGACCTGCGTTAGTCTAGTATTGAACTAACAAATAGAGCAATAGGCAATAAATGAACCGTACCATCATTATGTCCATCTGACTTGAATGCCTAAAGTAATTGACATCGTTAGAGCGCATAATGAGAGTCTTAGGCCTATGCACCGGAAAGACTAGAAATACTCAAAGTTGACCATCAGGTCTCGGACCTCTGAACGATGGTGGGACCTGGTAATCCGGTACACCGAGAATGTACCCTGAGTGCACGGAATATTTGCCCGCTGAGGCACTCATTTGTGAAATATTGAATGGTTCTTGAGTGTGCCTTTTTGTGATATATCTATGCCTGCTGGGAAGGAATAGTGCTACCCCGGGAATGGGGTGGAGTTGTTATAAATTAGTCAGCTAAAAGCTGGCCGTTGACTTATTTGTCTCCCTTGTGGTGGATTGTCCCTGTGCAGGTGCTGGAAAGCCGAGCGGGAAATACAGGCTGGACCCCTAATGCTATAACAGCCCTTCAAGGCTAAGCGAAGAACTTTATTTTTTTCATGTGTGGCTGGCCTGCGTGCCGATGTATGTAAACTACACTTCTGAAGCATAACTGTAAGGCCATAAGGACGTGACTTTTGTGTATTTTGTAAAGATTCCTGAGATATATGTATATATAGTGGACATCCACATGTATTGTGTTTGAGTTAACCCATGAAGCTTCCGCTAGAATTCTCTGAGTTAGGATTTGTTTTGTCTTTTGATATTAACATGTTACCCCACTAACTGTCTATGGAATGTGGCATTGGGTCCTGGACGGACCCTCTGTTATATTGCATGTGACACACGGAGGTGTTATAAGCCTTCTCTGTGACACTTCTCTCTCAGAATAGTTCTGGGCTGAGGTAGTGAACACATCATGTCATGTCCTGAACAGGGCCTCTATCAACAAGAACCACAAGAAGACTTCCTAAGAGATTATAAAGGGCAAAAAAGTAAATGTAGCATATCTCAGTATCTTTGGTAGTAAATGCTTTGTGCTCAATAATGGGAAACCCATTTGACTAAGTTCGTTGCCAAATCCTATGGAGGGATATTTGTTGGGTAAAGCAACCATAGCAAGGAATATAAGGTCTACAACTTGAAAAATCAAGTTGTAGCAGAAGATGTTAATGTAGTCTTTGATGAGTCATCAATGATTAACAGTGAGCTACCAAGCTCCTCTAGATCTGCAGGTGTAGAGTTGAAGATGGACAAACTAACCATCAAGGACAATCCTCCAACTACCCTAGTAGAAGATGATGTTGTATGCATTCCAGAAGGAGATCAAAGTGCACCTAACATGGATGAAGATCAGCAAGATCCAGCTGATGCGTGTAAATCAGCAAGTGCACCGGTCGCACAAGTAATAAAGTTTGGGAATAAATCCCCGAGTGTCGGTCTCTTGAGGAATGCAATTAGCATAGAGCGGCAACAGTTCAGAAAATATTATTATGAGGGTTATACTAAGAAAAAGAGTAAAAAGGGGACTTGAGAGATTGTGGTTGTTTGATCTAATAAACTAATAAAAGCTATGTGGGTCGAAGGCACCGCTTCGCAAGGTGAAGTGAGTGTTTCGGCCGCAATGCCGAACTTCGGTTGGGCGAGTGGACGAAAAGCTAATGGATGGAAGTGTTCTTGTGTGGAGTGCAATCGGGTGAGACACGGGTATGAAGTGGATGTGGAGTGGGTGAGGCGCATTCACAAACACTACTCACAAGCATAAGAAAACTACAAACATCTCATTAGATATAGAATAAAATATGTAGTTCATTAGAATGTATGTCATCCCATACAACAGAGGAAGGGGAAGAGGGGTAAACCAATAGAGGGTGAAGATCCACCGCAGGTCGTGGCCGGAATAGCGAGTTGTCAATCCACTTCCCGACTCAGTCCGAGGAGGCTTCCGGTACCAACGAGCTGTCACCTCGAAGGCCTTTGAGTCCGTTCTCTAGGTTGTCTTCTTCACCAACTCCGATGGAAAGCTTGGAGTTGAAGTCGTCAATGGCCGGGAGCTTCGCCGGAGAGTTTGAAAAGCTTCGGAATAGCCGGCTATGGACTCCCGATGAAGGTGGAGGTGATGGAGCAGCTGGAGAAGTAAAATGGTGCTTCCCGCGCACTCCCTGATCGCAACAAATGACGAGCGTTGACCTAAATCGCGGAGCAGGGCCTTAAATAGGAGGCAACAAAAGCAGAGCGCACGATCAGTGGCGCACGACCAGTGGTCGTGCGCACTGTCGGTCGATGATCGTACGCCATTTCCAATTAGACCTGCAACCCGGATAGAAACATCAGCATATATGCGTACGATCAGTGGCGCATTACCAGTGGTCGTGCGCACTAAATCAAATGATCATGTGATTGGCAGGGACAGAATTGCAGAAAGCAAGGGGTAAACGCACATGAGCAGTGGCGCACGACCAGTGGTCGTGCGCACTACGGCCAGTGCTCGTGCGATTACCCGGGCAGAATTAGGAAAAATGAGAGTGTAATATGCACGATCGGTGGCGCACGACCAGTGGTCGTGCGCAATAAGTCCAGTGGTCGTGCGCAGTATTCCTTCATCGTCGGGGTCTCCCGAGCGGTTCCGGAGCATGCACACAAACCCTGCACCAGCAGAAGAGGCAGATAGGCCACCAAACGTGGACACTACATTCCCAAGAAAAGGCTAAAGAACAACAAAAACACATAAACAAATAAAGCACACAGAAACGGGCCTAAAGTGCACTTAATCATGAAATATGCACGTAAGCAAATATAAGCGGTAATAGCTCTCAAGTGCAGTGCTAAGACGATAAAACTAGCCCAGATGAGTCCAAAAATTAGTGTAAAATTTGGACTCATCACACCCCCAGACTTAACCATTTGCACGTCCCGAGCAAATCATCACTCCGTGAACTAGAAAATAGCTAGCTGGCTCAGAAATTTCAAAAAAAAAAGTAAGACGAGAAATGAAATACATCATGGGCATAGAAGATATAATAGAAATTTTTTTTAATTATACTACATAGTTTAAACTATTCGACAGGTGTAAATAAATATTGTAATTGCTCAAAATTAGAATTCTAGAGAATCTTGCGATCATGTGTAGGAAGAAAGTAGGCAGGCCACTAAGGTGAGCATTGCCAAAGATCGGGGCTCAGGATCACCTCCAAAGGAATCCACCAATGTCAGGGACCATACGCTTGCACGTTCACACTCTCTCCACGGCGTGGGTTAGACTCAAGCGTGAATCAGTATGACTTGTAGGAGAGGATGGGTCTTAGGCTAAGGTTTGGTAGTCAATGATAAACATGAAGGCTACACGCAACCAAAGCGATCAAATAAAAACCTAAACCAATACAGCCACTTAGAAATGTACGGGTAACACACCCCCAGACTGAGCTTGAAAATCGGGCGTGTACACGGCCTAACCTGACCAAAATCAATAAATAGGATGGGGATAGAATTCTCAAAGCAATTCGTTCAGATTTTTCTTTTTCTTTTTTCTTTTTGGCTTTTCTTCTTTTTCTTTTCTGCGTTTGCAATCCCCAAACATAGCAATCAAAAAGTTTATGAATTCAGCACCACATTACACGATTTCCACATATCACAACATCAGCAAAATAGTAAATACTAACAAGCTCAAGCATTTGATTGCGATGGTGGGATTAGCTTCAAGCCTTGGTGAATGAGAGTGGAGTTGGATCAAAGAAGGGGTAGGCACAAATTTGGCATGCAACGATTAACAGGTAGGAAATGCTAAACAAGGCTCAAACTAGCCAAAATGATGGCCTACGTCATGCTCACTCTTGACTAACCGGGCACCAATGCTTCAAGAGTAGCTTAGGGCAAGTTCTTATCCACTGAGAAAGATGATCCTTCCTCCTGACTCGAGCAATACGAGTCTAGTGGCGACTACACACATTCCTACATTATCGTTCGATTACTCCAGATTCAGATTTTGAGTAGTACAAAAAATATTTACGGCTTCAGAAAAATATAAATCTACGAGCATAAAGAAAAATTAACTCTATACTAGTTCAACACAAACCATGAGCACTCGGTTAGGAGCACTGCATGAGTTTCGAACTACTCTATCCTGAAATCGTAAGCCAGCACCACTATTTTAAAGTTTACACAAAAACAATACATTTGACTTGAGCTGCACGCATGTATAAGAGCGCACTCGTGTGGGTGACTCAGCGTGCAACAGAGATCATGAAATAACAAAATAAGAGACTGGAATGCAACAGAATGTGTTGTTTAGTGACCATAGGCATGTTCTCCCCCCAGTCTTAAATTCGAAAACTAGTAAAAAGAAGCATTCCAAATGGGGAAAATAGCTAGGGTAGGAAGTACCTATGCTCAAAATTGAGCATACCAGTCGTGCAATGAGATGTCCAAGTGCGGCCAAGTTGCCGCGCCTCAAAACTTCCTGCACCTGCGATAAAAATATGCACGCCAAACAAAATATGGACACATATAAATATAACTATGTAAAAAGAACTCAAAACACAGCATAGGACCAAACAGTCCAACTTGGGTTGTCTCCCGAAAGCCCTTTTGTTTACCGTCCTTAAGGTGGACCAAATACCTGTATTAGCAGTTATAATAGAGAGTTCTTTGCAGTACAAAAAGGAGGAAATAAAAACAGAGCAAACCAGCGTTCTAAAAGCAGCGAGAAAACAGAAAGAGGAGGGTAAGTTGCATGATGGTGGTGCAATCAGCTATAAATAGATTTGTGGTAAGGCTCCTCGATGGGGTGTGAGAGGACAACATATTGTCTTTTTGCATTGGGGTTAGGGGTTTTCCCTTTACTTCGATTGCACTCTTTCTCGCATCGGAAGGCAGCGTAGCGCTCATCGCGTAAACACTTTGCCTCTTTCGGTTTCTCCACCATGGGAGACTTCCAATGGAGGTAGGTTGTGGGTGTTCCTGTGTTCGTGGTTTGTGGTGTCCTGTCCAGCACCGTGACGGCGACCGGATCTGCCCAAGCTACAGATCGCTTGACAGAGTTATCAACAGTGTTATATAAATAAGTGTCTAGGGATTTCTCCCGAATAAAACTCGGTTCGTCATGCTCAACAACATAGTTGGCTGGAAGTAGAAAGGCAGCCGTGGCTTTGGTGCACTCGATCTCTTCTTTGACCAGTAGCTCTTGATTCTCATCTATCTCTTGGGAGAGTCCTTTCTTTGTCTTCTCGTCCAGATGTGCTTCTTCCAATGTTGGGGGTCCTGAATCTATCTTGGTATCTGTGACACTCAAAAAATTGTTACTTTGGATGGGAGAGGAATGTATGGATGTGTTATCGAGGGTGGAATCCGCGGTCGGCCAAGTGACACAGCCTTTAGAAAAGTCGAGGGATGCACCATTGGCTGTCAAGAATGGGACTCCCAATATAGGAATAGAGTTATTTTCCCTTGGTCCCAAAACCTGGAAGTCAGTGGTTATGCTTTTTCCGTTAACCTCGATTTCGACTTCCCGAACGCCTCCCTCGATGTCAACCAAATTGCCATTCGCTAAAATAAGCGACTTCCGATTTTCAATGTCGACTTGTAGGTGCATCTTCGCAACATCTTGCAAAGTGAGGATGTTTTGGACGCCCTAGAGTCGCATAATGCTGGGGTTTCGACTTTGTTTATTTTACAATTAATGACGAGTTCGTCGTGGTTTCCCAAATGTTTCTCCCCAAGGCGTTTACCTTGTTCATGGGGGTTCTTTTCGGTGTTACTAGGTAAGGTGCCTTGGGTGCGCTCGGAAACCACTTGTGCCAATTGGCCCAATTGTGCCTCCAGTTTGTGCATCGAGGCGGCTTGATTTGTCATGTTGGTTTGGGAAATTTCAACAAATTTCTCGAACATGTCTTCCAAAGAACTTTTTTTAACGACGGGAGGCCCTTGGGAATAATTCAGTTGAGGCGCCCTTGGTTGGCTTTCGGAGGCATACACATCATTTTGATGCTGCCCCGGTTGCCATCTTTGGCCAGAAGCATTTGGGTTCCAAGAAAGGTTGGGGTAGTTTCTCACCCCCGGGTTGTATGTGTTCCCATAAGGCACTCCACTGTTTTGATTGGCTACAAAATTAACTAACTTATTCATAAAAGAAGATTTGTCTGGTACCTCAACTCCTAAGCATTCGAAGCTATGGTGGTCGGTGCTTCCGCACCCTTGGCATGAGATTTCCATCACTGGGGCGGCAGCAGCAGGCTTGGGGATATCCACGACAAATATTCCACTTGTGCTTCGTGGGATGTTTCTTCCAGCGGTCCAGTAAGCATTGCGGGTGGCGGTGTCTTGTAAGATTCTCAGAGCATCATCTGGAGCAAGGTTCATGATTGTTCCTCCAGAGGTGGCATCGATCATGGCTCGGTGGTGGGGATCAATAACGAAGTAGAAACTTTCAACGAGGTTCCACGTTTGGAATCCACGATTAGGGCACTTCCTCAGCAGCTCGTTAAAATGCTCCCAAACTTCGGCTAAACTTTCTTGATAGGCTTGCCGAAAGTTGGCTATTGCACGCCTCATGCTCACGATCCGATCTACCGGATGGAACTTAGCTAGGAATTTTGTGGTCAAAGCCTCCCAGGTTGTGGCTGTTCTAGGTGGCAGGGAGTGAAGCCTTGTCTTGGCTTTGTCCCTTAATAAAAAAGGGAAGAGGCGGAGCTTGACTGTTTCATCTGGGATTCCAGCGTAGCGGAACGTGGCGCAAATTTTAGAGAATTCTGCAAGGCGAAGATGGGCGTCTTCAGTGGCCATTCCAGAGAACTGAGCATTGTTCCAAATGATATTCAGAAAGGTGGTTTAATCTCGAACTGTTGGTTGGTGATAGCAGGTACGAAACAGGGGTATATGCTCCCGATAGTAGGTGTAGTATAATCCCTCATGGTGCGGACCTGGGGAGGGTTCACTTCATTTTCGTTGCCATTTCTGTCGCCATGAGGTATCCCTCCAACTCGGTTGTCTGCATCAATATTCAGCTGGTCTCCCATTGGAGCAGAAGTGATGGCTGCAACGCGTCTTCGCGCTAGGATAGTACATTCGATCTCTGGGTCATAGGCGATAAGATCTCTTGTGGATCGACCCTGCATTCAATGCAGCAAACACTAGACAAGGAAACAGTAGTCAAAAACACTAACTCTTATAACAAAATTTTCAGTCATCCTGAGTCGCTCTATCATTGCATTCCCCGGCAATGGCGCCAAAAACTTGATGCATGTAAATCGGCAAGCGCACCGGTCGCACAAGTAATAAAGTTTGGGAATAAATCCCCTAGTGTCGGTCTCTTGAGGAATGCAATTAGCATAGAGCGGCAACATTTCAGAAAATATTGTTATGAGGGTTATACTTAGAAAAAGAGTAAAAAGGGGACTTGAGAGATTGTGGTTGTTTGATCTAATAAACGAATAAAAGCTATGCGGGTCGAAGGCACCGCTTCGCAAGGTGAAGTGAGTGTTTCAGCCATGATGCCGAACTTCGGTTGGGCGAGTGGACGAAAAGCTAATGGATGGAAGTGTTCTTGTGCGGAGTGCAATCGGGTGAGACACGGGTATGAAGTGGATGTGGAGTGGGTGAGGCGCATTCACAAACACTACTCACATGCATAAGAAAACTACAAACATCTCATTAGATATAGAATAAAATATGTAGTTCATTACAATGTATGTCATCCCATACAACAGAGGAAGGGGAAGAGGGGTAAACACTTAGAGGGTGAAGATCCACCGCAGGTCGTGGCTGGAATAGCGAGTTGTCAATCCGCTTTCGGGCTCAGTCCGAGGAGGCTTTCGGTACCAACAAGCTGTCACCTCGAAGGCCTTTGAGTCTGTTCTCTAGGTTGTCTTCTTCACCAACTCCGATGGAAAGCTTGGAGTTGAAGTCATCAATGCCCGGGAGCTTCGCCGGAGAGTTTGAAAAGCTTCGGAATAGCCGGCTATGGACTCCCGATGAAGGTGGATGGGATGGAGCAGCTGGAGAAGTAAAATGGCACTTCCCGCGCACTCCCCGATCGCAGCAAATGACGGGCGTTGTCCTAAATCGCGGAGCAGGGCCTTAAATACGGAGACAGCAAAAGCAGAGCGCAGGATCAGTGGTGCACGACCACACTGTCGGTCGATGATCATGCGCCATTTCCAATTAGACCTGCAACCTGGATAAAAACATCAGCATATATATGCACGATCAGTGGCGCAAGACCAGTGGTCGTGCATACTAAATCCACTGATCGTGCGATTGGCAGGGACATAATTGCAGAAAGCAAGGGGTAAACACGCACGAACAGTGGCGCACGACCAGTGGTCGTGCGCACTACGGCCAGTGCTCGTGCGATTACCCAGGCAGAATTAGGAAAAATGATAATGTAATGCGCACGATCCTTGGCGCACGACTAATGGTCGTGCGCAATAAGTCCAGTGGTCGTGTGCAGTATTCCTGCATCGTTGGGGTCTCCCGAGTGGTTCCGGAGCACGCACACGAACCCTGCACTAGCAGAAGAGGCAGATATGCCACCAAACGTGCACACCACATTCCCAAGACAAGGCTAAAGAACAACAAAAACACAGAAACAAATAAAGCACACAGAAACAGGCCTAAAGTGCACTTAATCATGAAATAGGCACGTAAGCAAATATAAGCGGTAATAGCCCTCATGTGCAGTGCTAAGACGATAAAACTGGCACAGATGAGTCCAAAAATCAGTATAAAATTTGCACTCATCACAAGCCAACGAAGTTCTTGATGCTGAAGTATGAATGCCTGCAGCAGTTAGGAACCTGAGGGATCATCTCATAGATCAAATAATTGGAGATGCTAGCCAAGGGTTACAATAAGGAGCAGAAACCAGAACATTGCAATGTACCCCAACTTCCTGTCTCAGTTAGAACCCAAAATGTTTGAAGATGAAAACATTGATCTATTTTGGATTGTGGTTCTGCAAGAGGAACAGAACCAGTTCAAGAGATGTAAGGTCTAGAAGCTGGTTCCCAGACCATAAGGTCATAACATCATTGAAATGGTGTCATAGTTAAGAACAAAGATAGACTGGTAGCTAAAGGATATAGATAAGAAGAATGTATTGATTTTAACCAAACCTTTACTCCAGTGGCTAGGCTAGAAGCCATAAGACTATTCCTTGCATATGCTGTACATAAGAGATTCAAGATCTATTAGATGGTTATGAAGTCAGCTTTCCTTAATGGTGACCTAAGAGAAGAGGTCTATGTTGAGCAACGCTCATGTTTTATGAATTCTAACTCACTCGATTATGTTTATAAGCTTAGGAATGAATTGTATAGGTTGAAGCAAGCCCCAAGGGCATGGTATGAGACCATGTATATCATTCTCATTGAGAACAAATTCTCAAGGGAAAAGATAGACAAGACATTATTCCTAAGGGAAGTCAAAGGAAACATCATCCTAGTCCAGATTTATGTAGATGATATAATATTTGGGTATACTGATGATAACCTCTGCAAGAAGTTTGCTAATCTTATGCAGGTGAAATTTGAGATGAGTAGTATGGGTGAGCTCATGTACTTCTTGGGCCTCCAAGTAACACAGTCTAAGAATGTATTATTCATTTTGTTGTCTAAGTTCAACAGGAAGTTAATTAAAAATTCGGAATGGAGAGTGCCTCCATCATGAAAACTCTCATGGGAACATGTGTATCACTGAACAAGGATGAGATAGGGAAACCTATTTAGGAAACCATGTATAGAGGCTAATTGGCTCCCTCCTTTATCTTACTGCTAGCAGGCCAGACATCATGTATACTACATGTGTTTGTGCAAAAAACCAAGCTTTCCCTAAGGAGTCACACGATTCTGCAACTAAAAGAATTCTGTGATATTTGAAGGGCATACCTGATCTAGGCCTATGGTACCCTAGGAATAGTGATTTTGAACTAACAGGATATTCAGATGCAGACTATGCAAGCAGCAGAGAAGACATGAAAAATGTAAAACCCCCTCCTAGAACACAAGACACGGTCGAGGGGAGTCTTATGCCTAAAACAGCTGCCTTGCTGTAGCACTAATACACGAGTCAACCTATATGACAAGATGCTTATCCTACCGGCTAAGATCAATATCATCAATTCCAACCCAACATAAAAAATATAAACAGAAGTCAAAATCCACACAAGCATATAAATCTAACAAGTACATCAATAAAAGAGGCAACAACAAGGCTTCTATAATATTAGAGTACATAAAAATTTGCCCAAAGTGGGTACAACTAGATGTTAAATTTTCTCAACGTGGTCAGCAAGATAGCCCAAACGCCAAATTAATATCTTCGGAACTACCCAGTTCGCACGCTGAACCTGCGGAAACCCAAGGACTAGAGGTTGCACCCAACAAAACAATGGAAGCACAAGAAGATCTTATTATGCATTCACTTCTTTACAATCCGAGGCATACATAGCGAGACATGATTTCGCTAGTATTACAGCTGTAAACAGAAAGAACCAAAAAACAAGCCGGGCGGACAGCACTCCAGTCCGCCGAGACCGCGAGGTCGCCGAGACCGCCGAGACCGCTGAGCTCGCCCAAGCTATGCTGCAATCCGCCGAATACCACGGAGTCCGCCGAGACCGCGAGGCCGCGCGGACAGACCGTTATTCGCCTCCTGCTGAACTCGAACTGAGGAACTCCCCTACCCGCCTGAAGCCGGCGGACAGGTTATTGAAGCTGGGAAAGTTAAAACAGAACTGACAAGCCGCAGAGCGACCTCCTGCTGAGTCCGCAGAGACCGCACACTTCCAAGCACTGACCGAAGTCACAGCCAAACTCCTGGCTCCTTGAAGTTATCCGCGCGACCTGCACACAGCAAACCGTCAGCCTGAAACAATCCGCGCGGACTGAAAAACACAGACCGCAACACTCGCCCAACCCAAATTACTGTTCACTCACGTTACTTATGTTACTGTAGATGTGCCAGGGGGGTCCTATTTATAGGCCAGGTGAGGAGTGCGGTCACCGCCCATGAGATAGCGACACCGCCCCAGCCCGCGCGAACACAAAACGACTGTCCGCTCAGTCCGCGAGGACTTAGCCAGTCACCAAGGGAAACCGCCAGGAGCAAGGCAACCAATGACGAACCCTCTCCAGTCCGCCCAAGCTAAGCGGACAAGTCACCAGCCCGCAAAGCTCCAACTGCTTCAGGACAGCACCCTCTTCAATGGCAGTCCGCACCAACCCGAGGCAGTCCGCAAGACTCACACCTCAATCCGCCACAAGTCCACGACCAAAGGCAAACAGCAACAGTCCGCCCGGTCACAGCGGACTTGGCGGATACGGCGGACGCCATGAACTTGACACCAAGTGTGACCAAGTCCAAAACCATCAAGGGCCAGTGCGAGCATGGCGGACACAAAGTCTCGTCCGCCAAACACCCTAGCACAGACCGCAACCAGTCCGCGAGCTCCTCGCACTTGTCCAACGCAGTAGCACCAAGCCGGACTCCAAACATCAGTCCGCCAACCGGTCTCCACAGCAAGACCTGCTGTAACACCTGAGCTCGACAAGGCCTCAGCCAAGCTCAAGGCCCAGTCCGCAACAGCCCAAACCGCGGACACGCCAGTCCGCAAGGCTTTCCGCGAACATGAACCAACCCGCCAACAGCGCAAACTTGCACCCGCGACCACTGAGCAAAGCACCAGTCCGCAAGCCTCTCTATCCGCAGATACCAGGCCGCACCAAACCGCGGACACCATGCAACAACCCGCTCAGAACACAGCCGGCTTCCACCAGACTTCTCACCAGGCCGCAACCCACAGTCCGCCCAGTCCGCCCAGTCCGCCAAAGCTGTCCGCACAGGCCGCGCGGCCTGTCCCGTCACCCACTTTCACTTCACAAATTTCAACACTCCCCCTTGAAGTGAGAAGTGGTGACCAAGCCCAGCAAGCTGCGCAAGCGTTCAAAGGGCCCCTTCGACAGCGGCTTCGTGAAGATGTCAGCAAGATTATCTTCACTCCGAACATGCCCGACCAGCAGAGACCCCTCCAACACCTTCTCCCGGATGAAGTGGTGATCAATCTCTATATGCTTGGTCCTGGCGTGACACACTGGATTGTTTACCAGTTTGAGAGCACTCTCATTGTCACCCCGGAGTAAAGTAGGCCCTTGCACTTCTTCATGAACATCCTCTATGAGCCTCCTCAACCAAACGGCTTCCCGAGCAGCCAAGGCCGAAGCCTTATACTCCGCCTCCGTGGTTGAAACCGACACCGAGTCCTGCTTCTTGCTACACCACGAGATGCTAGCTGAACCGCAAGTGAACACATAACCTGAAGTAGACCTTCGATCATCCGAATCACCGCCATAGTCAGCATCCGTGTACCCGAGCAACGCAAACTCCGCATCCCTTCCATAGAGGAGTCCCATCTCAGAAGTCACCTTGACATACTTCAGAATTCCCTTCGCCGCCACTAGATGAGATTGACTTGGTTCAGCCATATACTGACTTACTCGGCCAACAGCATAAGCTATATCCGGCCTTGTAATCGTCAGATAGATCAAGCTCCCAACAAGAGCCCTGAACACCAAGGGATCATTAAGCACCCTTCCCTCATCTCGTCGAAGCTTCAGCCCAGATTCCAGTGGAGTAGAGCACTTCTTCCCTTCGCCCATGCCAAAGCGCTTCACAATGCGATCAGCATACCCTTTCTGGCTAATGAGAATCCCACACTCCTTCCTCTCCACTTCCAGACCAAGAAAGTGATGCAACTCTCCCAAGTCTTTCATCTTGAAGCGTATAGCAAGCTCTCCCCTGAGCCTTGCTACTTCCTCCTCCGAGTTCCCTGTGATGATCATATCATCCACATACAGCAGGACCAAGACTCTTAGCTCTCCCTTCTTCTTGACGAACAAGCTTGAATCCGAGTTAGAAGCCAGGTATCCACAGAACTGCAGGTACTCTGCAATCTTCCCATACCACGCTCGAGGAGCTTGCTTCAACCCATAGAGAGCCTTCCTGAGTTTGCAGACATAGTCCGGATGCTTCTCAGAGACGAAACCAAGCGGCTGATCCATGAAGATGTCCTTGTCAATCTCTCCGTAAAGAAAGGCATTCTTCACATCGAGTTGCCACAACCTCCATCCCTTGCAAGCAGCCAAGGCGATCACCACTCTTACAGACGTCATCTTCGCAACTGGACTGAATGTCTCCTCATAGTCTTCTCCATACTGCTGTGAGAATCCTCTAGCGACCAGGCGAGCCTTGAACCGATCAATGCTCCCATCAGCCTTCTTCTTCAACTTATACACCCACTTGCAAGTAACCGGAGTAACGCCATCAACCTTGGGCACAAGGTCCCAGGTTTCATTCTTCTTCAGAGCAACAATCTCTTCCTTCATGGCACCTTCCCACTCCTTCACTCCAGTGGCCTCGTTGAAGTTTGCAGGCTCTCGCTCATCCAGAGGACCAGCAAAGAAACAGGAGACAAAGCTCACTGCATTCCCATCACAGTACCGAGCCGGTGGCTTAACCACCCTCTTCGATCTCCGAAGACACGGCTCCTTGCTCACGGCTTCCGTTGCTTCTTCAGGCTCCACTCCTACCTGGGGCAAGCATTGAGCAGTGCTCCCCCTGCTTCCTGAGCCAGAAGGCTCAGCCTCGGAGTTCGAAGCAACAGGAGCTGCTGGTGAAACAGCAAGCTCCTCTTCCAAGCCTTCAGCATCCTCCACCGGTGCTTCCTCAACCTTGCTACTTCCTGTAGGCTCCACCGAGCCACCTCCATATGACGTCAGCTCGTCAAAGACAACGTCTCTTGACACCACGAACTTCTTCGTCACAGGGTCCATGCACTTCCATCCCTTCTTCCGCTCATCATAGCCAACAAAGACAAGTTTCCTTGCCTTCGCATCCAGCTTTGTCCGTGAAGCATCCGGGACATGCACGTAGCAAGTTGAACCGAACACCCGAAGGTGTCCAACACTCGGCTTCTCCTTCAGCAACAGCTCAATAGGAGTCTTCATGTTGATAGGGCTGAGTGGCATCCGGTTGATAACATATGCAGCACAAGACATTCCCTCCGCCCAAAAGGACCTCGGGATATCTTTCGCATGCAGCCAGCATTTGCAGGTTTCCGTCAAATGACGGATCTTCCGCTCCGCTACCCCATTTTGTTGTGGAGTGTGAGCACATGTAAGCTCCCGTTGGATCCCGTGCTTCCTGCAGAAGTTAGAAAACTCGGAAGAGACAAACTCCCCCCCGTTATCAGTTCTAAACTTCTTAATCCGCAAGCCAAGCCGGCCTTCTACCAACTCCTTGAACTCCACGAACAAACGGAAGGCATCCGACTTCTCCTTTAAGAAGTACACCCAAGTATACCTTGAGTAGTCATCAACCAAGACAAGCATGTATTTGCTTCCACCAAGGCTGGCAGTAACAGTCGGTCCCATCAGGTCGCCATGAATACACTCCAATGGTTTCTTGCTCCTTGTTTGAGATTTATCAAACGGAAGGCGATGTGCCTTACCGTATTGACAGCCCGCACAAACATGCCCATCACCAAAGGAGGACAACATCGGCAACCCCCTCACCAGACTTCTACTCGCCATTGCCTTTAGCTTGTCCATGCCAACATGCCCCAGCCTCTCATGCCAGATAGCCGCACTATCATTGGCCCTCATCTTATCAACATAGGCACTGGTGGAGAGAACAAACAAGTTCTTCACCCTCCTCCCAACATGAGCAACATCAGCCTTTACCGCTGATACGTTGAGAAGGAACCTCACGTCTGTTGGCCCAAACAGAACGTGATACCCAGCGTCCACCGCGTTGGTCACCGAGAAGAGGTTCTTCTTCATGCCCGGCACGTGATACACACTCCTTAACGTGAGTGGCCCCTGATCACTACCCAAAGACACGACCCCCTCCTTCTCTACTGCATAAACAGTATTATCAGCAGTGATAATAGCTTCATTACCTGAGTAAGCCTGCATGGAGGTGAACTTCGACTTGTCTCCGATGAGGTGATGACCACACCCGGAGTCGACGATCCACTCGCTGTTGAAGTCCTCAGCAGATAAGGCCCGGACACAAGTGCCCGTCATGAAAGCTCCTCCCCATTCTGCTTCTTCACTTCGCGAGCAAGCTTCCTCCTTTCCCGCAGCATGCCCAGGCTGCAGTTTGACCTTGCAGTCCCGCTTGAAGTGCCCTCGCTGATGACACCGGTAGCACTTCAGATTCTTCTTCCAGTCCTTAGGAGCATTGCTCCTCTCTGGCGGATATGAAGTTTGTTGGGTACATTGGTCAAATGTACCTGATTTGAAGAAGCCTCACCTAACTCAATGATATACATCAGAATGTATTTGATGTTTGTTTGAGTTACTTGTGCAGGTTAGATATACACTGGACTGAAGCTGAAAATTTCCTAGTCCATGTGTCGACACCCAGAGGCAAAGTGTCGACACTTGAGAAAGCTTGTGTCGACACCCAGACATGCAGTGTCGACACTTGGAGTCATTGTGTCGACACCTGGGAAGAAGTGTCGACACCAGTCAGAAAGTGTCGACACTTGGAGCTGTGTCGACACTCTGTGTAGAAGAATGCAGAAAAGCTGTGTCGACACTTGGCAGAAGTGTCGACACCTAGAAGAGCTGAGTCTACATCAGAAAGTGTCGACACTTGGAGTTGTGTCGACACTCAGCAAACTTCTGCAGAGACTAAGTACAAGTGTCGACACTCAACACAATGTGTCGACACTCAATCAGCAGAGTCAAAATATGAAGAATGTGTCGACACTCAACACAATGTGTCGACACACACTCAAAGGAGTCAACACTTGAAGATTGTGTCGACACTCAGCACAATGTGTCGACACATAACCAGAAGACTCAACACTTGAAGAAAGTGTCGACACAAGGAGCTGTGTCGACACTTAGCAAAGAACAGAAAAGTTGTAAAATATTCTAAGTACAAGTGTCGACACTAAAGGAATGTGTCGACACTCAGCTGAAGAAACAAGATTGAAGACTTGTGTCGACACCAAGAAGCAGTGTCGACACTTGACAGTTTCAACACATGAAGATGTGTCGACACAAAGGAGATGTGTCGACACTTAGAAGAATACAGATAAAGAATGAAGTACAAGTACTTGTGTCGACACTCAATTTCAGTGTCGACACATGCAGAAGAAACTGTGTCGAGACATACAAGGAATTGTGTCGACACCTTGTAGACTTGTGTCGACACTTACACAACATGTGTCGACACTTGGTCTATAAGTGTCGACACTTAAGAACAGAAAGTCTCGACACTATCTGACAGTTAGAGAGATTTCAAGAAGTGACTGGTTGACATGACAGCTGCCAATCCAGCCGGTCTACAGCAACTGTCAAAGAATTCAAAAGTCTGTTATAAACCGGATCAGCCGGTTACCATGAAGGAAGCCTATAAATAGGCACCCACAGTTTACAGAATGAAGAAGTGAAGTGGTTAAGTTGTTCACAATCATTACTTGTTGTGAGAATAATTGAAGTGGTTGATCAGATTAAATCAAGAAGTGATACATAGAGGATCAACACAAGAAGATCAGGCAGTCCAACTGCAGATCTAAGTAGTTGGAGAGAGAGAGCTCCAACCAAGGATTCAGTCTTTGGAACTAAGGCTGAGAAGAACAATTCAGAGTCATCTGGATTTCAAGAAGCAGAGATCAAGGATCAACTGCAGAAGATTCAGACTAATTCAGTTCTACTCAAGAAGCTTTGAAGAAAGCTAAGTCAGTTTGGATCAAGCTGAGTTCTTCCAAGAACTCTTCAAGAAACTCTCAACTCCTCTCATTCTTTCTGAGTTGTAGAGTTAGCATTTGTAATTTCTATTTTAAACTTGTAAGATCCATTGGATCTGAGTGATTGTAAGCCTATTTTATAAAGGCTGAGGGTAGGGCTTGGTGCCTGAGTGTAGGAGTTGAAGAACTCTGAGTGTAGGCCTTTAATTGGCTGAGTGTAAGCCTTGACTGGCTGAGTGTAGGCCTGGGTGGCTGAGTGTAGGCCTTTTGGCTGAGTGTAAGGCTTTGGGCCTGAGGTAGGAACCTTGTTGGGTTCTGAGCTAGTGGAGAAGTTTGGCCGAATCTAGTACACTGCTAGATAGGCGAAGGGGGAAAGTGGATGTACCCAAAGATTGGGGAACCACTATAAAATTAGTGTGTCTTCTGTGCTGTGCTGTGAATTGAATGCTTAATTTCTGTATTTGCTGTTAGCTGTAGTAATCTGTGAAAACTGTTGTGCTGCCAAACAAAAGTCAAAAAAGGTTTAGGTCACCTATTCACCCCCCCTCTAGGTGTTTAGGTACCATATCTTTCAAGTGGTATCAGAGCGAGGTTCCTCAAAATCAGGACTAACTGTCTGAGGAGATCCAGTTTGGCAGATTCAGTATAAGTCAGGAAACAGGAAACAGTTTCAAGAAAATCAAGAACATGGGTTCTTCAGAGAATCATAAGGAGTTGGGTTCAATGAAACTACCTATATGCAGAAAAGAGATCTTTGGGATCTGGAAAGAGAGGGTTAGGCTTTTTATGGAAGCCTCTGACCCTAGGATATACATCACAGTCAAAGAAGGGCCATATGTGCCCATGAAGATTTCAGTATTGGATGCAAATCAGAGGACTCCAAAGGATTTCTCTGAAATGACCAAGGATGAGATTGTCCTAGCAACCATGGACAAAAGAGCACAGAATATAATAGTTAGTGCAATTGATGATGCCACCTTCCAGAACCTTATTCACTGTAAAACTGCAAAAGAAATGTGGGACACCCTCATTGTCTATATGGAAGGTTCTGAAGAAGTAAGGCAAGATAGGAAGTCCTTGCTTAATCAAGAATATGAGAGCTTTAGGCAAGGAAGAGGAGATAGCATCACTGAATGCTACAAGAAATTTTATAGAATTGTAAATGAACTCATGTCATATGGAAGAGAGTTCACAAACTATGAGTTGAATGATAAATTCTTAAGGTCCCTCACCAAAGACTGGGACACCAAGATCTGTGCCATCAGAGAAATGGCAAAGTTGGGAGAAATTCCTCCTCCCACACTTTTTGGCAAGTTGTTATCTTATGAGATGCAATTGTCAGTGAGAAAAGAAGAAGAAAAGTCAACAAGGACTGAATACAGAGAAAAGACTGTTGCCTTTAAGTCAGATGTACCCAGAAAGAGCAGGACCAAGTCATCAACTCCTCCTCCTGAGGTAGTTGAATCAGAATCTGAAGAGTCAGAAAGTACAAAATCTACAAGCAGTGAAAGTGATGAAGACTTTGCTGCATTCACCAGACATTTTCAGAAGTTCCTTAAGAAGAAACAGTGGAGGTCTAGACCTTCATCTTCCAAAGGGAAAGAGGTTCAGTATCAGGAAAAGAAGCCTTCAAAGAAGGACAAGAAAAGGACCAAGACTAGTAAGGCAACTGGATCCAAGATAATTTGTTACTGCTGCAATAGACAGGGCCATGTTATTGCAGACTGTCCTGAAAGAAGGAAAGAATCCAGTGACAAAAAGAAAACACACTTCAAAGGAAAGAAGGAGAAGTCCTTTGTTGCAAAGAATGAGAAGACTCTTTCAGATATGTCTTCTTCAGACACTGAGACAGATGCTGAAGCCTATATTGGGCTATTTGCTGAAGAAGAAGAAGAGTTTATGCAGATCATGGAATCTATCTATGAGCAAGAAGACTGTCAAAGCCAAGGACTGATGGCTTTGACTGAAAGTACCAAAAACCTGGAGCAGCCAGGACCCAGTCAGGTACAAGGTTTAACTCAAAGTTCTGATTCCAGTTCTAGTTCAGAGTCAGATTATTCTTCATCAAGTGATGAGAATATATCTGAGTCTGAGGGAGATATTCATCAACTCCTAGATGAATATCAAGTACTATTGCAAGCCTATAAGAAAAGCAAGACCCTAGCCAAAAATTTGGCCAAGGAAATTGCTGATCTCAAGGCAGCTGCAATAGATTATGAGAAGAATTATGATCAAAAACTGAATGAAGTGGCCAGGCTGAAACACATTACTGTGATTCAGATGGGTACTATTACATTTAAGAATGATCAAATTAAGAAACTGGAGATTAATCTTCAGAAGGAGAAAGAGCTAGCAGCTAGGTTTTCAAAACCTAAATCAGTGCTACCCTTGATTGATGATTTTGTTCATCATAAAGGAAAGACTGGACTGGGTTTTGTTAATCCAGCTAGGACTGTTCAGGATCAGTCCAAGTCCAAGGGCAAAGCCCCAACATTCAACAAGACTGCTGTAGTTAAGACAGCTAAGTCAGAACCTAAGCAAAGGTACAACAAATTTGAATGTTGGTGCTGTGGCAAGGTTGGCCACTTTGCTTTGGATTGTTGGCACAATGCCAGTGCCAAGTTGTGTAGCAAGTTACCTGTTGGAAAGACAGCAGGTAGCTATGTCAAATTGCAAACTAACAATCACCAAGGACCCAAGTTTACTTTGGGTTCTAAGGTTCATTAATTTGTTTTGCAGGAGAATCCAAGTGGCCATACCCCTACATGGTACTTGGATAGTGGATGTTCCAGACACATGACTGGAACTAGGGGACTACTGAAGGACTACATCCCAATCAAAAATGGTCCAAAGGTGACCTTTGGTGGTTCTGAAAAAGGAATCATCAAAGGGTTTGGTAACATTTCTTCTAACCTTGTTACCATTACTCAAGTGGCTTATGTTAAAGGTTTGAAACATAACCTCATTAGTATAAGTCAATTAAGTGATGTAGGGTATGACATCTCATTTGTTAAAAATGGTTGTCATATCAAGAGGTCAAGTGATCAAAAGATCATTTTGACAGGTTATAGGAAGAGAAATGTCTATTGTTTAGACATTATGGTTGAGAACAATAGTTCTCCAGTTTGTCTTGTAGCTGATGAGACAGTCTCTCAATGTGTCAAGTGGCACAAGAGGCTTGCTCATCTTAATTACAAGACTATTGGCAAACTCTTTAGTAAAGAGTTAGTGAGGAATGGTCCTCAAGTTAAGTGTGTCAAAGATGGCATTTGCTCAGCTTGTCAAAAGGGCAAGCAGACTAAATCCACCTTTAGAAGCATTGACAACAAGGATGCTGTGAGGTGTTTATACCTCTTGCATATGGATCTATTTGGTCCAATGCCAGTTCACAGCTTAGGTAGGAAGGTCTACACCTTTGTAGTTGTTGATGACTACTCAAGGTTTTCCTGGGTGTTCTTCTTAAAGCAGAAATCTGAAACACCTAGTGTCTTCCACAGTTTTGTTAGGCAAATTCAGAATGAATTGAACTGTACAGTGGTCAAAATTAGAAGTGACCATGGTACAGAGTTTCAATCTGAAAGCATGACAAAATTATGTGAAGACTATGGGATATTTCAAGAATTCTCTTCACCTAGAACACCTCAGCAAAATGGCATTGCTGAAAGGAAAAATAGAACCTTGATAGAGGCTGGTAGAACCCTATTAAGTGATTCATCACTGCCAGAATATTTCTGGGCTGAAGCAGTAAACACTGCATGCCATGTGATAAATAGGGCTACCATCACTAAAAGGTTAAACAAGACCCCCTATGAAGTAGTGAAAGGCAGGAAACCAAATCTATCCTATTTCAGGATTTTTGGTTGTAAATGCTTCATACTTAACAATGGGAAGTCTTACTTAACTAAGTTTGCTGCCAAATCCCAAGAGGGAGTGTTTGTTGGGTACAGCAGTAATAGTAAGGCTTATAGAGTCTACAACTTGACTACACAAGTTGTAGAGGAGTCTGTGCATGTAGTTTTTGATGAGACACTTCTTATTAACAATGAGTTGTCTAGTAGTGTGTGCAGCCCCACAGGTCTTTCTAAGAAGATGGACAAGCTAACCATGGAAGATGTACCTGCTGCAAGACAGCAAGTAGAAGAAGATGGCTTATGTCCAGGGGGAGAACTACATGTACCAGGAGCTGAAGAAGTTCAAGGAACTCAGCATGATGAAGATGCTGAAGAAGTACAACCAGAAGTAAGGATGCCTCCAGCCAACAGGCATCTAAGAGATCATCCAGTGGAGCTGATCATTGGAGATCCAAGACAAGGTGTTCAGACAAGGAGCAGAAATCAGAATGCTGCAGTATATTCAAGTTTTCTGTCTCAAATAGAACCAAAGAAATTTGAAGAAGCAATACAAGATCCACAGTGGACTGAAGCTATGCAGGAAGAGCTAAACCAGTTCAAGAGGTGCAAGGTTTGGGACTTAGTTCCTAAGCCTAAAGATCACAATGTGATAGGAACAAAGTGGATCTACAGAAACAAGTTAGATGAACAAGGAGTCATCATTAAGAATAAGGCAAGACTGGTTGCAAAAGGATATAGGCAAGAAGAAGGTATTGATTTTGATCAAACCTTTGCTCCAGTAGCCAGACTGGAAGCCATCAGGATGTTCTTGGCCTATGCAACCTACCAAGGATTCAAAGTATACCAAATGGATGTGAAGTCAGCATTCCTTAATGGTAATTTAAAAGAAGAAGTATATGTGGAGCAGCCTTCAGGTTTTGTTGATCCTACTCTTCCACATTATGTCTATAGACTTAGGAAAGCATTGTATGGGTTAAAGCAAGCTCCTAGAGCTTGGTATGAAACCCTATCTAGTTTCCTCATTGAGAACAAGTTCACAAGGGGGAAAATAGATAAGACTCTATTCCTTAGGGAATCTAGAGGCAAAGTAATACTTGTCCAAATATATGTAGATGACATTATATTTGGGTCTACTGAAAGTAGCCTTTGCAAAAAGTTTGCAAAGCTTATGCAAAGTCAATTTGAAATGAGTAGTATGGGAGAACTGAAGTTTTTCTTGGGTCTCCAAGTTAAACAGACTGAAAGTGGCTTGTCCATATGTCAGTCAAGTTCACCCTAGAACTCATAAGGAAATATGGTATGGATTCCTCCAGTACCATGAAGACTCCTATGGGGTCAAGTATGTCTCTAAGCAAGGATGATGCAGGGAAACCTGTGGATGAAACCTTGTATAGAGGGATAGTTGGCTCCCTACTATACTTGACTGCAAGTAGGCCTGACATTATGTATGCTACATGTGTTTGTGCCAGGTATCAAGCCTGCCCCAAAGAATCTCACTTGACTGCAGTCAAGAGAATCTTGAGATATCTAAAGGGCACACCTTATCTAGGCCTCTGGTACCCTAGGAATGGAGATTTTGATCTAACAGGCTATTCAGATGCAGACTTTGCAGGATGCAAAGAAGATAGAAAAAGCACAACTGGATCCTGTCAATTCCTAGGTGGAAGACTCATTTCATGGAGTAGTAAGAAGCAAACCAGTGTGGCCATCTCCACAGCTGAGTCAGAATATGTAGCTGCAGGAAGTTGCTGTGCTCAACTTCTGTGGATTCAACATCAGCTAGAAGACTATGGATGTCAGGTAAGTAGAACTCCACTTTATTGTGATTCTACAAGTGCTATTTCCATAGCTAATAACCCTGTATCACATAGTAGAACTAAACATATTGAGATAAAATATCACTTTCTTAGGGAGCATGTAGAAAGAAATGATATTGCACTTGAATATGTTAAAACAGATAATCAGATAGCTGATATGTTTACTAAGCCCTTAGAAGAAGCTAAGTTTAATAGGTTCAAAAT
The DNA here is from genome assembly GCA_039583875.1 of Platanthera guangdongensis. Taxonomy (NCBI): domain Eukaryota; kingdom Viridiplantae; phylum Streptophyta; class Magnoliopsida; order Asparagales; family Orchidaceae; genus Platanthera; species Platanthera guangdongensis. The sequence continues at coordinate 88,175,047 of CM077150.1, forward strand.
TGAACTAGGTATGATAAACTTAGACTAAGTATACAGAACAAAAATTGGCTAAGTAAAAAGGTGTCGACACATAGACAAGTCTATGTCGACACAGAATAGTAAGTGTCGACACTTCAGGAAAATGGTGTCGACACATCTAGGAAGTTAGTGTCGACACTTCAGAATGTTAGTGTCGACACATGTCGAGTAGGTGTCGACACATCCAATAAAGTGTCGACACTTAAGTTTTACTCAGAATTTTTCTAAGTAAAGTCTCGACACATGTCGAGTATAGTGGTGTCGACACTTAACCAAGTGTCGACACATAAAATCTGTTGACTAAATTTGTGTCGACACATGAGTGTCGAGACATTATAAGTCAGTGTCGACACTTATTGACAGTGTCGACACATCATTAGAAATTCATCCCGCCTGTTCGTCTTCAAACAAGAAAGGTATAAATAGGGTTCTGTCTTTGATTGTCGACACGCTTTCAAAGTTTCGAGACCTAAACTCTTGTGTCGACATTTCTCTCATCTCAAGACTAATTCTCAAAACCCTAATGGCTCCCAAGCTGGAAGAGAACGTAAACGAAGGCTATGAGCTTGTGCGAGGCGCATTTGACGACAGCGACCAAGAAATCAAATCAGTGCTAACCCTAATTGCCAATTCAGGATTGGAGTTCTTGGTTTCAGAACCAACGAAAATATGGAAGAAGGAAGTCATTGAATTCCTTTCTGGCGCGTCTGTAGATGACTCAGGCTACAGGATTAAGTCAAGGGTGCATGGCACCAAGGTCAAGATTTCACCCAAGTCTTTAAGAAAGGTACTTCAGCTACCTAAAGTTCAAGATGAAGAGGAAGTAACTGCTTCTAAGACCAGGGAAGCTCTTACTTGGTGTGGACTGGATCCAAAGATGAAGGTGGGATCAGTCTTTAACAGAAAAGGTATGAATAATCAAGGCAAGTTCTTGTCAGAAATAGTGGGCAAGGTAATACTAAGCAAGCCAGGAGGACATGACAGGGTGTCTGCCTCCATGTTTGAAGTCATGACCAGAATCATCTTCAATCTGAAAACAGACTGGTCAATGGTGGTTTATGAAAAGTGAAGGAAAGCCTGAAGAAGCCCAATCTGGGCAGGATACTAAGTCTCTACCTGGCTGGATCAATTCCAGAGGTAATGAGCACTGCTGCAGGAACTAAGATCAATCATATGAGGAAGATGGACTCAAGAATATTCTCTAGATGGGAAAGGGTGCTGGTGTCAAAGGAATTGACCACCCCTGAAAACAAGCTTCTAAGAAAGACTCTCCTCCCAGGAAGAAGAGGAAGACTGCTGCTGTGCCTCAAGAGTCCTCCAGCAGCTCAGGCAGTGAAGAACATGTGGTCTTCACTCCTGAAAGTCCAGTTGATGTGGCTGCAGAGAAGACACCTGCTCCTCAGGAGGCAGCTGACATCCAGGGGGAGCTTCCAGGTGTAGCAGAACCATCTACACTGGAGAGTGAACAAGCCACCCTCCTCATTCAAGAGGTACTTGTTGACCTTAATACTTTGAATTTTTCTATAATAAATTCTGATTTGTCTGATGACCATCAGCAAAACTCAGCAAGCACACCAAGAACCAGATGTTGTTCTTCCAGACACATCTGTTGTGATACCTGATGAAGTGGTTGAAGAACCAAGTACATCTCCTGCACAGTCTCCACCAGAATATACACATGGAAGATCTTTTTCTGAATTTAGATCAAGGATGATTTTGATATGGAAAAGAATGCTGCTGATACAGTAAAGAATGCTGCTGCTGAGGGGGAGAACATGGAAGTTGTGGAAGAGCCTATAAGGCTAGATACTGAGAAGGCACAAGATGTGCATACTGAAAAACAATCCAGCCCTAAGGATAGGGTGGATATAGCCAGTACATCAGACTCTGAAGATGATGAAGCTGAGCAAGCTAAGAAAAAGAAGTTCTTTGTTTTCAAAAGAAGAAGCCAGAGCTATAAGAAGGCTCTCCAAACAGTTGCTCAACATTCCTTAGTTCAACAAGCTCCATCCACTGATTACAGTGCTCTACTGCTTGCCATGCAAATCAAGATGGATGAACAAAGGAAAGCTTTAGAAACTTATGTTGATGAAGGGCACAAAGCTCTACAATCTGATCTGGGACAGGAAATCAAGTCAATAAGGTTTGAAATGAACCTTAATAAAAAGGAGATGACTGATTGTTTTACTAAGGGTGCTCATGCAGTGGTCTATCTGGCTAAACATCAAGAAACAATTAAAGAGAAAGTAGAATGATATAGCACTAAAGCAAGGCTATGTGCTGGAGAATCAGTTGAGGATGAATGATAATTTGACTGCATCTCACAATGCAATAGTCACTGAACTCAAGAATAAGTCAGATGAACCTTCAACTTCCTCTGCTGCTGCCAAAGCTGATTTTGATAAACTCTTTCAAGCAGAGATTGCTGCTGTACAGACTGCCATTAAAGACTCACAGAAGGTCATTTCAGAACAGCTTACAAAGCTTAGACCTTTCTTTAAAGAGGGCATAAGGTATTTGGATAGCCAAATCAGATTCCAGAAAGATGATGTGAGAGATCATGTGGCCCAAGAAGTCATAAAGGGGGAGAGAGTGTTAGTCAAGGCCAGTTCTGAACATGCAAAATGGATATCAAATTCCATCAGGGCTACACTGGGCTATCCTCCCCTTTGTGATGATGACAATGTAGCTGAATCTGGCATTCAAGGAACATATCTTGGAGGTGAGCAACAAGCAGTGGCTGATGTAATCTATCCACCTCCAGACTTTGACATGATTCATGCAGATATAAGCACAATGTATAGTCCACCTGCTGGCAAGCCTAATATTATTCTGGAAAAGGTTGTTCAACCTATCACAGCTGCAATGCAAGAGGCTTTGGACAAGGAAGAAGAAACTAGGCTGTCAAAGAAGAAGTTTAGGGAAATTGCTGAGCAAAAGCCAGATTTTGAACAGTGGAGCCCTACTTCTAGGAACATAATTCTTACAGCCTGGAAAGCAGCCAAGGACAATGCCCATGAGAGGAACAAGTGGTTCTCAGAGGCTGAATGGAGAAAGCATGAGAGTAGGCAGGAAGCATTGTCCAATATAGAAGGAAGGCTAAGTTAGGAAAGCTACCTCCAACAGCTGTGGAGCCTAGCAAGTACTTTCCTAAGCCCTATCATTATTTTGAAAGACAAAAGATCAAGGCTGAAGAACAGAAGAAGAAGGACTCTAAAGGGAAGAAGACTGCTGAAGCTGAGCCTGCTGCTGCTGCTGCTGTGAAAGCTCAAGTTAAAGCTGGAAAAGGCATTGTTATTAAAGAACCTGATCAGCACTAGATTAGGAATTAACTTGATGCTTGTTGTAATCTGTTGAGTGAAAAACATTGTAATACTTCATTGAAAATGTATAAGGAACATTATTGGAACAGTATATGATAAATATAGTATGAATGTTCTGAAATATGTGTGTTTCTTAATTGTTCTGCAATGTTTAATAAGTATACATGTGTGCTTTATTACATGTTCAAGTTTACCCTGTTGTCATTTATATGTTTTACATCATTTTGTAATTTTTAATTATGAGTGGTGTATATCATTGACTAAGGGTTATGACTTCTCCAAATAGGGGGAGATTGTTGGGTACATTGGTCAAATGTACCTGATTTGAAGAAGCCTCACCTAACTCAATGATATACATCAGAATGTATTTGATGTTTGTTTGAGTTACTTGTGCAGGTTAGATATACACTGGACTGAAGCTGAAAATTTCTAAGTCCATGTGTCGACACCCAGAGGCAAAGTGTCGACACTTGAGAAAGCTTGTGTCGACACCCAGACAATGCAGTGTCGACACTTGGAGTCATTGTGTCGACACCTGGGAAGAAGTGTCGACACCAGTCAGAAAGTGTCGACACTTGGAGCTGTGTCGACACTCAGTGTAGAAGAATGCAGAAAAGCTGTGTCGACACTTAGCAGAAGTGTCGACACCTAGAAGAGCTGAGTCTACACCAGAAAGTGTCGACACTTGGAGTTGTGTCGACACTCAGCAAAATTCTGCAGAGACTAAGTACAAGTGTCGACACTCAACACAATGTGTCGACACTCAATCAGCAGAGTCAAAATATGAAGAATGTGTCGACACTCAACACAATGTGTCGACACACACTCAAAGGAGTCAACACTTGAAGATTGTGTCGACACTCAGCACAATGTGTCGACACATAACCAGAAGACTCAACACTTGAAGAAAGTGTCGACACAAGGAGCTGTGTCGACACTTAGCAAAGAACAGAAAAGTTGTAAAATATTCTAAGTACAAGTGTCGACACTAAAGGAATGTGTCGACACTCAGCTGAAGAAACAAGATTGAAGACTTGTGTCGACACCAAGAAGCAGTGTCGACACTTGACAGTTTCAACACATGAAGATGTGTCGACACAAAGGAGATGTGTCGACACTTAGAAGAATACAGATAAAGAATGAAGTACAAGTACTTGTGTCGACACTCAATTTCAGTGTCGACACATGCAGAAGAAACTGTGTCGAGACATACAAGGAATTGTGTCGACACCTTGTAGACTTGTGTCGACACTTACACAACATGTGTCGACACTTGGTCTATAAGTGTCGACACTTAAGAACAGAAAGTCTCGACACTATCTGACAGTTAGTGAGATTTCAAGAAGTGACTGGTTGACATGACAGCTGCCAATCCAGCCGGTCTACAGCAACTGTCAGAGAAGTCAAAAGTCTGTTATAAACCGGATCAGCCGGTTACCATAAAGGAAGCCTATAAATAGGCACCCACAGTTTACAGAATGCAGTAGTTAAGTGGTTAAGTTGTTCACAATCATTACTTGTTGTGAGAATAATTGAAGTGGTTGATCAGATTAAATCAAGAAGTGATACATAGAGGATCAACACAAGAAGATCAGGCAGTCCAACTGCAGATCTAAGTAGTTGGAGAGAGAGAGCTCCAACCAAGGATTCAGTCTTTGGAACTAAGGCTGAGAAGAACAATTCAGAGTCATCTGGATTTCAAGAAGCAGAGATCAAGGATCAACTGCAGAAGATTCAGACTAATTCAGTTCTACTCAAGAAGCTTTGAAGAAAGCTAAGTCAGTTTGGATCAAGCTGAGTTCTTCCAAGAACTCTTCAAGAAACTCTCAACTCCTCTCATTCTTTCTGAGTGGTAGAGTTAGCATTTGTAATTTCTATTTTAAACTTGTAAGATCCATTGGATCTGAGTGATTGTAAGCCTATTTTATAAAGGCTGAGGGTAGGGCTTGGTGCCTGAGTGTAGGAGTTGAAGAACTCTGAGTGTAGGCCTTTAATTGGCTGAGTGTAAGCCTTGACTGGCTGAGTGTAGGCCTGGGTGGCTGAGTGTAGGCCTTTTGGCTGAGTGTAAGGCTTTGGGCCTGAGGTAGGAACCTTGTTGGGTTCTGAGCTAGTGGAGAAGTTTGGCCGAATCTAGTACACTGCTAGATAGGCGAAGGGGGAAAGTGGATGTACCCAAAGATTGGGGAACCACTATAAAATTAGTGTGTCTTCTGTGCTGTGCTGTGAATTGAATGCTTAATTTCTGTATTTGCTGTTAGCTGTAGTAATCAGTGAAAAACTGTTGTGCTGCCAAACAAAAGTCAAAAAAGGTTTAGGTCACCTATTCACCCCCCCCCCCCTCTAGGTGTTTAGGTACCATATCTTTCAAAGTTGAAGTCTCCTTCTCAACAGCGGCCTGCACCTTCTTCTTCTTCTTCTTCCCTTCCCATCCCTTCTTCTTGCCTGAGAAGAGAGCCTCACTGCCTTCCTGATTCAGATTCACTCCAGCCATCTGCCTTGCTAAGCTCTCCTGCGAGGCAAGCAGATTCTCCAGCTCCAGCAGAGACGGCTGAGTAGCCCACCTTGAACAGACGTAACAAAGGCCACATACTCCTTCCGCAAGCCACGGAAAATGTGCCTTTTCATCTTTGCCTCAGAGATAGGCTCATCAGGATCCAGCGCCGACAGCTCAGCACACAAGCTCTTCATCTTAAGAAGTACCTGGAGATGGAAAGGTCTCCCTGAGTTGCCCTGGCCAACTCATTCTCCAGGAACTGAAGCCGCGCCACATTCTTCCTATTGAACAACTCATCAATGGTTGTCCAAATATCAGCAGCCGACTCACATCCAATGATGTGATCAAACAGTTCCGGAGAGACAGCTCTTTTCAGAACGAACTCTGCCTTAGCATTAGTTCTTCTCCAGAGCCTCACCTGTTCAGCAGTACCGAAAGCAGCAGTAACTTCCTGTCTGTCGTCTCCACCGACAACTTCCCACAGCTCCTCGCCTAGAAGATAACTCTTCATGCACGACTTCCACTTTTTATAGTTAGTCGGCGTTAAGAGTTCAATGCCCAGACCTCTTGCTAAGCTTCCTTCCATTGCAACCACCTGTTGGTACCCTTCAGCAGCTCCGAGCAACAACACAGGTTGAACACCACTCAATCACTGAGTAACAACACTGGCTGACCTCCGCTCACGCAACTGAACCTCCGCAACCTCAGAAACCTCGCTCTGATACCATGTTAAATTTTCTCAACGTGGTCAGCAAGATAGCCCAAACGCCAAATTAATATCTTCGGAACTACCCAGTTCGCACGCTGAACCTGCGGAAACCCAAGGACTAGAGGTTGTACCCAACAAAACAATGGAAGCACAAGAAGATCTTATTATGCATTCACTTCTTTACAATCCGAGGCATACATAGAGAGACATGATTTCGCTAGTATTACAGCTGTAAACAGAAAGAACCAAAAAACAAGCCGGGCGGACAGCACTCCAGTCCGCCGAGACCGCGAGGTCGCCGAGACCGCCGAGACCGCTGAGCTCGCCCAAGCTATGCTGCAATCCGCCGAATACCACGGAGTCCGCCGAGACCGCGAGGCCGCGCGGACAGACCGTTATTCGCCTCCTGCTGAACCCGAACTGAGGAACTCCCCTACCCGCCTGAAGCCGGCGGACAGGTTATTGAAGCTGGGAAAGTTGAAACAGAACTGACAAGCCGCAGAGCGACCTCCTGCTGAGTCCGCAGAGACCGCACACTTCCAAGCACTGACCGAAGTCACAGCCAAACTCCTGGCTCCTTGAAGTTATCCGCGCGACCTGCACACAGCAAACCGTCAGCCTGAAACAATCCGCGCGGACTGAAAAACACAGACCGCAGCACTCGCCCAACCCAAATTACTGTTCACTCACGTTACTTAGGTTACTGTAGATGTGCCAGGGGGGTCCTATTTATAGGCCAGGTGAGGAGTGTGGTCACCGCCCATGAGATAGCGACACCGCCCCAGCCCGCGCGAACACAAAACGACTGTCCGCTCAGTCCGCGAGGACTTAGCCAGTCACCAAGGGAAACCGCCAGGAGCAAGGCAACCAATGACGAACCCTCTCCAGTCCGCCCAAGCTAAGCGGACAAGGCACCAGCCCGCAAAGCTCCAACTGCTTCAGGACAGCACCCTCTTCAATGGCAGTCCGCACCAACCCGAGGCAGTCCGCAAGACTCACACCTCAATCCGCCACAAGTCCACGACCAAAGGCAAACAGCAACAGTCCGCCCGGTCACAGCGGACTTGGCGATACGGCGGACGCCATGAACTTGACACCAAGTGTGACCAAGTCTAAAACCATCAAGGGCCAGTGCGAGCATGGCGGACACAAAGTCTCGTCCGCCAAACACCCTAGCACAGACCGCAACCAGTCCGCGAGCTCCTCGCACTTGTCCAACGCAGTAGCACCAAGCCGGACTCCAAACATCAGTCCGCCAACCGGTCTCCACAGCAAGACCTGCTGTAACACCTGAGCTCGACAAGGCCTCAGCCAAGCTCAAGGCCCAGTCCGCAACAGCCCAAACCGCGGACACGCCAGTCCGCAAGGCTTTCCGTGAACATGAACCAACCCGCCAACAGCGCAAACTTGCACCCGCGACCACTGAGCAAAGCACCAGTCCGCAAGCCTCTCTATCCGCAGATACCAGGCCGCACCAAACCGCGGACACCATGCAACAACCCGCTCAGAACACAGCCGGCTTCCACCAGACTTCTCACCAGGCCGCAACCCACAGTCCGCCCAGTCCGCCCAGTCCGCCAAAGCTGTCCGCACAGGCCGCGCGGCCTGTCCCGTCACCCACTTTCACTTCACAAATTTCAACACTAGAAACTCTCAAAAACTCACATCAATAACTGATGGCACCGATGGTATCATCTCTTCAGGTTCTATCTCCCTAGCCTGGCTGGCCTCCTGCAAAACCTGTTGTGCTCTATCTATGAGGTTTCCTCCTAAAAGGAAGATGTCGCAACCATTAGTCATAAAGACAAAGTGGCAATCAGATCCGCTCCCCCAACAACTCTTAGGCTCCAGGCAGAGAAAGGAAAAGGGGTACAATATGTATATTTGTAAGTAGTAGTACAAACAGGTGTTATAAGGCAAAACAATATCAGAGTATACAACATGTAAACAAGTTAGTATATCAATCAACACTAACAGTTCTACTAGCAGCAATAGTATACAAGTAAGATTGTACAATAGAAAAGTAACTCAACTTATATGAATGCCCACACAGACATATAAGTTAAGGACCGGCTTAACAATAAAGTAACTCATCATATAAGAGTGCCCATACAAACTTATATGATAAGGATCTTGTGTATGTAAAGCAATACAATGTTATTAAAGCAATGAGACAACTCACCCATGCACATACACATGCACACTACTATGTTGACACTGACTTGTAGTTCCCATGTTTCGAGCAGGTAGCAAACCTCTCATCCGCCATCCATCATGGTCAGGGGGTGACAGTGGAATGGTCTTTCCACTACTAGGCTAGTCTCCACACTACTTGGCCTATGCCTCCATATGCCTCAACGATAAGAACACAACAGCGGAGCTCACATGCGTACTATAGCTTAGAAGGGGTCTCTGGTAGATGTGCACCAAGAGCCTAGCCCAACTGGCCTAACTTTGTGGCATGGAGGGAGCCTATGGGAGCGTATCACCACAGTACCAAGACCAACCATTCACTTGGCATAGATGGAGCCCGAGAATGAGCACAGAGGACCAAGCCCAACCGCCCAAAGCCTATTTGTCAACTCCCGTTGGTGTGACGACTGGCGAGCCCGTAGAACTATCAAACTATCCTTAACCAAGGATTATGACACTGTCTGTCAACTTACACCACATGCAATTTCACTTTTAATTGCTCCCCACTGAGTCTCTTCTCAATACATCATTCTAGTGCGGCAAACACACACGCACCTCCAAACCTTCCACATTGTCATACCTCGTAAGGGTTCACCATTTACACATGCGGCAAACCACCTTATATAACACACCAATCCCACACTCCTAAATATAGGGAGACTCAACTCCAAGCAGTGGACTACTAACCACATCCCATTAATCATCAAATGAGAGAGCCATGCATTAACCACATCCAATTCCTTTCCACATGATCAAGCATTCATAATAAGTGTAACACCATCCAAAAACCACAATAATATAATGATGATTCACATACACATCAAGCATGATAACACAGCTATGAGTTATGTATTCAGTTGTCGGACATCAAACCTTCTTTCGAAAACCCATTTCATTCTCCAGATTATAATCATGCACATCCCTATAGGATTTCACAAGAGTATCATTTGTACAACAAAACGTATCAATTCATTTGTTCTTAGACTTACCCAAACCATTTATTTATCAAACTCCTTCAAACCGTTTGTACATTCATGTCTCACCAAACCATTTGTTTATCACAATTACGTATAGACTAAGTTTACCAAAACCTCAACAATATTTTGCTACGAATTCTCTACCAAATCCAAACCCTATTGTACACAATCTCGAGAACAACATGCACTTAAGACATGACTGTATAGCAACTTCAACAGAACATTTCCGAGGCAATAAGACTCGTATGAAATCGTGTAACCATCCTTTGGAAAGGCCTTTCCAAGGGCTACTACTTTCATGTATAGTCAAAAACCCAAATTTGGCCACATTACACTTGAAAATGGTCTTGAAGTTTGCAACACACAAAAAATAGATTTATGCACGCATCTTAAAGCAAGATGAACAAGATTAGTTCATTTCATCCTTTAGGTATCTATTCAGAACCAAATACAACACTTCCTCCTCCCTTATTCATCCTCAGTAGATCAATTATTCTTCACGAAACCAAGTCCATCATCTTCACAATGAAGAGAGGAGAGGTTGAAGACATCAAATCCTTAGGACAAGGTCCTAGCATGGTCCCTTCCTAGGAGACTTCATCTCGCAAGTTAAACTCTTTTGAGTCGATATCTCTCCTAGATAATAAGTATAGATCAACCACCAAGGGAGAGGGTAGGCAGCGCACCTTGTTTCAGGCCATGGATCTCGTTATCCTCCTCGGCGGCATCTTCTTCCCATATGTATCGTTCTTTTTGAAAAATAGATAGGCTCTGGCATATTCTTCTTTCTCGACGGTTTCGACACACGTAACGTCTTGGAAAGAAGTGAAGTGATGGCTACGGTTCTTCGTAAGTCCCCTTTATAGGAAGAATTTGGGTAGACTGTCTGCCACATGTCACCCTATTACTGGACCGCACAATATTATTTAAAATAACTCTTATCGAAAAGACCGGTCCAAAGGAGTCATTTGACACATTTCCTGAAAATGGTTCAGTCCATGGATGCAAGACAATAAATCCTGCCCTGGTCAAAATTATGCCATGTCAAATTCATCTTGTATAGCATACACACTCGATGAATCATCGAGATTCATCATGATCACTCGACACCTATAAAGTACATCCTAGTTCCAAGTTAAAAACATCGAATATACATGACCATTTGTTGAATGGCATCAAGTTTACTCAACGCACTCGATGCTTTGTCGGGTGGCGTCGATTCTCCTCAATGCCTGCAGAATTCTGAATTATTCTAAGTTAAATTCGTCGAGTGGCATCGAGACCACTCAACGCACTCGACTCTCGGTCGAGTATAGAATTATTCCAAGTCAACATCGTCAAGTATACATATACTCACTCGATGAATTGTCTAGATTCGTCATGATCACTCGATGCCTATAAGCCAAAAATATTTTCTAAGTATCACTCGACGATTCGTCGAATGGCATAGAGACCACTCAACGCACTCGACGCCTCCAGAAAATAGAAATATTCTAAGTCCAATTTGTTTTATACACTCGACGAATTCGTCGGATATTTGTGACGATATTCGACGAATATTATTGGTCTCAACTCACAAATCATACTCAATGAATTCACCAGATGTCCGTGATGATATCCGATGAATTTTACTTGTCGAGTCTGGCTCTCCCCGAGCCCGAGTCAACTCTCCTGACTCAAAACACATGTGAGGGGTCTAGCGCAAAATGGGATGTTACAAATCCTATAAAGAAAATAAAATTTTTCGTCCCCAAAATCAGGCTAAGGTTGTGGGGAAGATAAAACATGAAAATATAATATGCTTAAATTTTACCTTGGGAAAACCACTACAGGTAGCGCTTCCGCATCAATTCCATTGGCTCCCAAGTGTACTCCTCTTTCCCATGATTAGACCATAAGACATTCACCAAAGGAATACTCTTCTGACGCAAGTTCCTTGTCTCGATGACCACTATCTGCAATAGCTCTAGTCGAACAGATCTATCAATTGCCACTGCTCCATCTGTGGTGTAAACATGTTGATCAGGCTGTAATAGTGCCTTTCGAAGGGACGAAAAATGTAAGACATCGTGCAAATTTTCTAGCTATAGCGGTAGCTCCAACCGATAGGCCAAAGAGCCAATACATTCCAATATCACATATGGCCCCACATATCTCGGGACGAGCTTCTTTCTACCACACATTCGTGACACTCCATGCCACAGACTGATCTTCAAGAACACTTTGTCACCCACTTGAAACTCCACCATCTGGTGTTTCGTATTGTAGTACTTTGTATGCCAACTTTGAGTCTCCAACATGCGCTCTCATATCAGTCTAACCAGCACATTGGTGACATCAATATACTCTATCCCCAAAATATTTGGATCGTCATCCTGCACCCACGACAATGGAGTTCTACACCTCCTCCCATAAAGCGCTTCGTAGGGTGTTATCCCGATGCTAGCTTGATGACTGTTGTTGTATGGAAATTCTATCAGTGGCAAAAAACTTTCCCACTACTCCCATCTATCTAATACACACAATCTAAACAGATCTTCCATCATTCTGATGGTCCTCTCAGACTGACCGTTCGTCTGAGGATGGAAGGTAATGCTAAAGGTAAGGCGAGAGCCCAAATACGCTTGTACTGCCTTCCATTCCTTGGAGGTGAAATGACCATCACGGTCGGAGACTATCATCTTAGTCACTCTGTGGTACCGCACAAATTGATCCACAAAGAGACGTACCAATACATCCACATGCGCCTCCTTCTTCGTTGGGATGAATTTCGTGACCTTAGTCAAGCAATCTACAATTACCCAAACTGAATCGTTCCCTGAACGTGATAGGGGGAGGCCGTCAACAAAATCCATGGAAATATCTTCAAACTTCCACTCTAGAATGGGTAATGACTGTAAAAATCCTCCAGGGCTCTTGCACTTCACCTTCACCTTTTGACATGCCTCACAGTGTGTAACATAATAATTAACATCAATCTTCATTCCTAGCCAGAAACTGGTTTTTCATAAGTCACTATACATCTTGGAAATCCTGGGATGCACCAAATACTTGGAGCAATGTGCCTCTCTCAAAATGTCTTCCTGGATTTCACTGCTCATGAGAATGTAAAGTCTGCAATGGAAATGAACGAGGTTGTACTTTAGAGTATACTCTTGAGTAGATCCCTCTTTAATTGACATAATCACAAGGGCCAGAGTGCATCCTTCCCTTGCTCTGCCTGAATTCGATCTCGAATGTCCCAAACTATACTGATAGCAGTTAAATACTCAGTATATGTCTCAGAATGATCTTTTTACACCAACGTGATCTCCATCTCCTCGAGCATTCGAGCTAATTCCATACTCATCAACCAACGCTCATGACTCAACTCTGGTACTTTTCTGCTCAAAGCATCTACTACGAAGTTTGATTTCCCGGGGTGGTAGTTTAGCGTAAATTCATAATCACACAAAAATTCTAACTACCTCTGTTGCCTCAAGTTCAGCTCTTTCTGAGTGTGCACATACTTCAAATTCATATGACCTAAAAAGATCTCGCAGTGGACACCATATAAATAGTGCCTCCAAACCTTTAAGGCGAACACCACTGTACTAAACTCTAAATCATGTACCGGATAATTAACTTCATGCTTCTTTAACTGCCTTGAAGCGTAAGCGATCACATGCTCGTGCTGCCTCAACATTGCTCCCATCCCTTGGTAGGAGGCATCCGTGTTAACTTGAAATCCCTCTTTACCTGATGGAAGAGGTAGGATGGGTGTGGTGGTAAGTCTATCTTTTAGCTCTTTAAATGCAGCCTAACACTGGGGTGTCCACTCATGTGGCACACTTTTCTTTGTCAAAGTAGTGAGGGTAAGGTCTATCTTCGAGATTCCTTTCACGAACTTACAATAATACCTAACTAGTCCAAGTAAGCTCCGAACATCGGCTGCTGACTTCAAAGGAGACCAATCATTTACCACACACACCTTGGCTGGATCTACAACTAATCTAGACCCACTAATAACATGGCCCAAGAAGTCAACTTTTCGGAGCCAAAATTCGCATTTGCTGAACTTAGCGAACAAGACATGATCTTTTACCTTCTTCAAAACTAAACAAGATGCTCATCATGCTCCTCTTCTGTCTTCGAATAAACCAAAATATCATCGATCAAGATGATGATGAAGACGTCTAAGTACGGTTCAAACAGCATGTTTATCAAACTCATGAATGCGGAAGGGTCATTTGTGAGTCCAAACTGCATCATCGTGAACTCGTATAAACCATATCTCGAGCTAAATGCTATCTTTGGGATATCCTCCTATTGTATCCTCAATTGATAATACTCCGAGCGTAGATCCAATTTGGAAAACCAATGTGCTCCCACTAATTGATCGAAAAACTCGTCGATCTAGGGTAGGGGATATGTGTTCCGCACCGTAAATCGGTTGAGTTCCCAGCAGTCTATGCACAAGTGATCCGCCTCCAGCCATTTCGCCATATCGATGATCTCGGCCAAACTCGAGTCCGCTATAAATTAAAGAGCTTGCCTTAGTGGAAACGCAAGCCTTTGTAGAACCTCTTTAAATTACCCCTGTCATCGAACTCATAGGAGTTAGCAAATCTAGCGAGATGTTGAACCTCCCGCTGATATTCTGTAACTGACTTGGATCCCTGTTTCAACTGTAGGAATCTTTCTTGAAATTCATCTCGAGCAGTCGAGGGGATGAAGTGCTCCAAGAAAACTCCAGAAATCCCGATCAAACAAATCCCTATGTAAAATCATCTCGGGAAGGTGGAACCCACGAGGGACTTCCTCCACCTCTTCACGTGCAGTTCTAAGAGTGACACTACTAAGGTCACAACCATATTGGTTGGACATCTGATTCCAGCCATTAACTCTTGCACAGTGTCGAGCCATTCTTCAGTACGGACCGCTGACTCCATACCAAGATAAGTAGGCGGGGAGAGGGCTCGAAAGGTGCTCAACCAGTTAGAATCTGGTGCTTGTTGCTGCACAGAGGCCTGTTGAGACCTGAAGGAGTCTAAGATCACCGTAAGTGTCGGTCACAACTCAGACTGTTGGAGCTGGGTAGGGACGGAAGGGGAGGTAGTTCCTGTTACTTGCTCTACACACTCTAGAATCTACACATAAAAGTACAAACCTAAGGTCAGGTTGGCTAAACGTATGGTAACGACTAAATATACTTTGTGTGAATTACACATGGGCACATCACTGCTTCCGCAATGTTAGTTTTCTGCAAACTAACCAATCGAATGGGGGTGGCACCATTGTTCAATGACTTCTTTAGTTGAGGATCTTTGCCCTCTGATACCATTTGTAAAACCCCCCTCATGAAACACAAGACACGACTGAGGGGAGTCTTATGCCCAAAACAGCCGCCTTACGGCAACGCCAACACATGAGTCTACCTGTACCACAAGACGCCTATCCTGCTGGCTAAGATCAATATCATAAATGTCAAACCAACAAAAAAATATAAAAAGAAGTCAAAATCCACACAAGCATATAATTCCAATTAGTACATAATAAAAGAAGCAACAACAAGACTTCTATAATATCAGAGTGCATAAAACTTTGCCCAAAGCAGCTACTATTAAAATCTCTCAAAAACTCACATCAGTAACTAACGACAACGATGATATCATCACTTCAGGCCCTATCTCCCTGGTCGGGCTGCCCTCTAACAAAACCTGCTATTGCTCTCTCTGTAGGGTTTCCTCCTAAAAGGAAGACGTAGCAATCGTTAGTCATAAAGACTAACTGGCTCTCACTTCTGCTCCCCCTGCGACTCATAGGCACCGGGCGAAGAAAGGAAATGGGGTACAATATATACATGTATATGTAAGCATTAGTACAAGCAGGTGGTATAAGAATAAACAATATCAGAGTATCTAACATGTAAACATGTGAGTATATCAATCTACACTAGCAGTTGTACTATCAACAATAGTATACAAGTAAGATCCTACAACAGGAAAGTAACTCAACGTATATGAATGCTCATACAAACATATAAGTTAATGATTGGCTTAACAGTAAAGTAACTCATCATATAAGAGTGCTCAAATAAACTTATATGATAAGGATCTTGTGTATGTAATGTAATGCAATGTTATGAATCCAATGTTATGACTAAGCCATGCACACACACATAGCTATGTCAACACAGACTTGTAGTTCTAACTTTTCAAACAGGTAACTAAACTCGTAGGCGCCATCCGTCGTGGCCAGACAGTGACAGTGGAACAGGCTTTCCACTACTAGGCTAGTCTCCACACTATCTGGCCTAGGCCTCCATATGCCTTAATGCTAAGAACACAATAGCGGAGCTCACATGAATACTACGGCTCAGAAGGGGTATCAGGTAGATGTGCACCAAGTGCCCAACCCAACTGACCAATCTCTGTGGTATAAAAGAGCCTATAGAAGCATATCACCACAGAACCAAGCCCAACCTTCCACTTGGCATGGAAGGAGCCCTGGGAATGAGCACAGAGGACCAGGCCCAACTGCCCAAAGTCTATCTGTCAACTCCCGTTGGTGTGATGACTGGCGAGCCCGTAGACCACACTATCCTTAACCCAGGATTATGACACCACATGTCAACTCACACCTCATATAGTTTCATATTTAAGGCCTCCACACTGAGTCCCTTCTCAACACATCATTCCAGTGCGACAAACACACTGGCACCTCCAACCATTTCACATTTCCATAACATGTAAGGGTTCATCATTTACACCGGTGGCAATCCACCTTATACAACAAACCAATCCCACACTGCTACCCATAGGAAGACTCAACTACAAGTAGGGGACTACTAACCACATCCCATTAATCATCAAATCAGATGGTTATTCATTAACCACATCCAATTGCTTTCCACATAATCAAGCATTGACAACAAGTGTAACACCATCCGCAAACCACAACAATATAATGTTGATTCACATACACATCAAGCATGATAACACAACTATGGGTTATATATTCAATTGCCGGACATCACACCTTCTTTCCAAAAACCCATTTCATTCTCCAAATTATAATCATGCATATCCATATAGGATTTCACAAGAGTATCATTTGTACAACCAAATATATGAATTCATTTGTTCTCTGACTTACCCAAACCATTTATTTATCAAACTCCTTCAAACCATTTGTACATTCCTATTTCACCAAACCATTTGTTTATTACAATTATGTATCGACTAAGTTTAACAAAACCTCAACTTATTTTGCTACGAACTCTCTACCAAATCAGAACCTGGTTCTACACAAACCCGAGAACAACATGCAATTAAGACATGACTGTACAATAACTTCGACTGGACATTCCTGAGGCTATAGAACTCATATGAAATCATGTAACCATGCATTGGAAAGGCCTTTCCAAGGGCTACAACTTTCATGTGTAGTGAAAAACCCAGATTTGGCCACATCATACTTGAAAATGGCCTTGAAGTTTGCTGCGCACATAAAATAGATTTATGCACGCATCTTAAAGTAAGATGAACGACATCGGTTCATCTTCTTCCATTAGGTATTTCTTCAGAATCAAATACAGCACATCCTCCTCCCTTATTCACCCTCATTAGACCATTTATTCTTCACGAAACCAAGTCGATCATCTTCACAACGAAGATAGGAGAGGTTGAAGACATCAAATCCCTAGGACAAGGTCCTAACATGGTCTCTTCCTGGGAGACTTCATCTCGCAAGTCAAACTCTTTTGAGTCGACAGCTCTACTAGAAAATAACTACAGATCTAGAACCAAGGGAGAGGGTATGAAGCTCACTTCGTTTCCTACCATGGATCTTGTTATCATCCCCGACGGCACCTTCTTCCAGTACGTATCGTTCTTCCCGGAATGTAAATAGGCTCTGGCAGATTCTTCTTTCCCGATGATTTTGACATAGCTAACGTCTCGGCAAGAAGTGAAGTGATGACTAGGGTTTTCAGTAAGTCCCCTTTTATAGGAAGAATTAGGGTAAACTGCCTGCCAGATGTTACCCTATTACTGGACCGCCCAATATTATTTAAAATAAGTCTTATCGAAAAGACCGGGCCACAAGAGTCGTTTGGCACATTTCCCGAAACCGGTTTAGTCCATAGATGCAAGATAGTGAATTCCTCTTGGGTCGAAAATATACCAAGTCAAATTCGTCGTGTATAAAATACACACTCATCGAATCGTCGAGATTCGTCGTGATCACTCGACGCCTATAAGTACATCATACTTCTAAGTTAAAATCATCAAATATACATGACCATTCGTCGAATGGAGTCAAGTTTACTTAATGCACTCAATGCTTCATACAGTGGCGTCGATTCCACTCAATGCCAACAAAATTCTGAATCACTCTAACTTAAATTTGCCGAGTGGCATCGAGACCACTCGACGCTCTGTCGAGTCCAGAATTATTACAAGTCAAAATCGTCGAGTATACATATTCTCACTCGATGAATCACCATGATCATTCGATGCCTATAAGTACATAATATTTTCTAAGTATCACTCGCCAAGTATCACTCGACAATTCATCGAATGGCGTCAAGAATACTCAACGCCTCCAGAAAATAGAAATATTCTTTGTCCAATTCATCTTATATACTCGACGAATTTGTCAGATATTCATGATGATATTTGATGAATATTTTTGGTCTCAACTCACAAGTCATACTCGACTAATTCGTGAGATATCCGTGACAATATCCGACGAATTTTACTTGTCGAGTTCGGCGCAACCCGAGGCAGAGTCAACTCTCCTGACTCAAAACACGGGCGACAGTTCTAGCATGAAATGAGATGTTACAAAAAACACTTCGGGCTCCTGTCAATTTCTGGGAATAAGACTTGTGTCTTGGAGCAGCATGAATCAAACCTGTGTTGCAATCTCAACTGCAGGGTCAGAATACATATCTTTTAGAAGTTGCTGTGTACAGTTGTTGTGGATCTAGCATCAGCTCCAAGACTATAATCTTAATACAAGTAGAACTCCTATGTTCTGTGATTCTACTAATGCAATCTCTATTTCTAGGAATCATGTACCTCACAGCAGGACTAAGCATATATAGATTAGGTATCACTTAATTAGAGAGCGTGTCAAATATGAATACATCAGTCTTGAATTTGTCCCTATAGATGTACAACCCCGTATTCGCTTAGTAGGCCCTCCTAGGCAGGTTCAGGGCATTGTTGGGCAAAGGCCTAGGAATACCAGCTAGGAGAGTGAGACAGGCTAACATGCACTCGCCCAGCCCCCTAAGGGGGCATTCACATAAACCTGGGAGGGGGCATTTAGGCCCTCAGGCGAGTGTGATCTTAAGCAGGAACTTGCCCATACCTCGCCCCTCAGCGCGTATGCAGGACAAGTTCTCGCCCAGACAGGAGAATGGTTGCCCATGTGGGCACCCACCCATTTAGAAAATCAAAGAGGCGGGTGTCTGGCTTCCCCAGCACTCGCCCCCTTTAGGCGAGTGGTGCTTGCATGGACCACTCTCCCAGTAGGGTCCAGATGTGAAATTACTTGGGTGCCCTTGTAGGGCTGCATATAGCCAGTTAGAACAGTGCAGATTGGTTGTTATCAGACCAAGTTGGGCATTTAACCATTCAGAGCGGCAGAGGTATGCTATTTACAGACCATTTTCAGAAAACTATAAATAAACCCAAGGGGGTACTTCAGATGGCATGCTTACATGTGTCATGGTCTTCATGCACTTTTTGAGGTATCCTTAGCTCAGCACTTGGCTAAGGAGGGAAAGCTGTAACGGCCCGGCCTAGGGCTCAGAGGCTGCCGCACCCATCATGGGCCGCACAGCTTGGCCCACCCGTAGGCCCATTACAGGGATGCAGCCCAATACACCCCAACGCCTCTCCCGCCTGTTTTTCAGCAAGGCGCGTTGTTGGCGCTAGGTATCGAACCCTTGATAACACACTCTTCCAACAGTGCTCATCACCAACAGTGCACACTGTTGGAAGAGTGTGTTATCAAGGGTTGCGGGTTCAATACCTAGAGCTAACAACGCGCCTTGCTGAAAAACAGGCGGGAGAGGCATTGGGGTGTATTGGGCTGCAGCCCTGTAACGGGCCTACGGGTGGGCCAAGCTGTGCGGCCCATGATGGGTGCGGCAGCCTCTGAGCCCTAGGCCGGAACGTTACATAAAAAGTGCACTTTTTATGTAATGTCCGGCACATTTAGACCAAGCCCGCTACATGGCTGCAACCCAATACACCCCAACGCCTCTCCCACCTGTTTTTCACCAAGGCGCGTTGTTGGCGCTAGGTATCGAACCCGCAACCATTGACAACACTCTCTTTCAACAGAGCTCATCACCAACTGAGCTGCAACTATCACAACCCGCATTTTCACCGCAAATAAAGCTTATCAGAGTAAGGGAAAATGCGCGTCATGATGCCACGTCAGCAGGGGATAACTGCGGATGCTCAGGCAGACACCAACTAAACATGAAGAAAGGTTCTTTTAAAGTTATTTTAAGGAAAATCAGTTACGAGTAGAAGTTAGCCGTATCTCTCGGCTTAGTGGCTCATCTAGTCCACGAATTAAAATATATGATACGCTGCGGAAAAATACTTGATTAGATTAACTCAAACATCCTACATGAGAATAAACGTCCCCAAAGAACAACTCATGTCATGCAGAACTCTAAATTTATTATAGTAGGAAAGATAGCTTTTACGGTCGCTAAAAATAACGGGTTAGAGTTTCAAATCATGTAATGTATGAAGTAATAGTAGTAGATTTTATAGTTGAAAATACCTAACATGCATTCCTAGCATAAATCCTCCCAAAGAGCAAGTAAACCACATCCATTTTAAAGAAATGAGCAGCTAGCAAGTGGCAACATCAACAACTCTGTGGGCGTCAATAATCTGACACGAACCCATAGTAAACAGTATGTCTGAACTAGGAAAAAGAAAAAAACTGAACGACAACTACCTCGCTACGGCGAGGTGCAAAACCACCACTAACACTGCCGCTAAGAGAGTCCAAAACCAGCTCCACTACCTGCTACGGCTCTGAACCTAAGGCATTCCAAAAAATAGAATGCCTCAGCAAGTAGGTACAAATGGTGGCAGAAAAATTATGCAAAGGTAAACAAAGGTCAAAAGGGGTACCAACCCAAGACCAAAAATACTGACATAAAGTATGAATTAAGCATCAAATAGAAAAGAAACAATCACGTGAATCATCACGTACAATGCAAACACACCATAAGCTCAAGGCAATAAGGTGACGAACATGAGTAAATCATAAGGAAGAAAATTCATAACCTTTATTAACCACTTGTGGCCACTCTACCAAAAAACACGGGCGAGATGGTCACTTAGCTAGACACACCCCTCACGAAGATTAAATCCGTTTAACTGCGGGAGAGATTCATATACTACACCATACACCACAGATGCCCAAAACACCGGTAGAGTTCCAAAAGGTACTAATAAAGTAAACAACCTTGCGGAGGTGGTCACGCCCACTAACTCCTGAAACCAATGAAAAACCAAAGAAAACACAACACCAACATCTCGGGACTTGGCACATCGGATTCTACATGACATTTGTAGATTAAAGACACGGTCGGTCATCCTTTGGAAACGATTTACAATCTGATATAGACACTAACACGTCCAACAACGATAGACAAAACAATTTAATTCACCGATAAAACATTCTAAGGACGTTTGTACGCACCTAGTCAAGATTGGAATTACTATGACTAGATTTTATAATTTTTTTGAGTGATCTACAAGAAGGACTAAACATAACCATAGTTTGGAAAAAAACAACACAAAAAGGCAAGAAAATTAAGGAACAAAGCATAACGGTTAGCATCAAACCGGACGAGAGACAACGAAGGAAAACCACCACTTGCCTTGGTTGTACCGGAAAAGGTTCTCTGAATCGCTCCGCGTCGTAGATCGGGGCAAACGAACACTGGAGAAGTTGAGATCTAGACAAAAATGGCGAAAAAGAGATTAGGGCCAAAAAACACTAACGAAAAAACACAAGGAATGGGGAAGAAATTACCACTATAGTGTAGCTCTCGGCGAGAGCATTCCGGATCTAAGTTTGGTTGAAGATTTCGAGCACCGGAGAACCGTCGGCGGCCACCGGAAGATTCACGAAAAAGAAACTCTCTCTCTCGCTCGTTGCTCTGGTTCGGGAGAAAAATAATGAAGAAGATGAATTTCGATTCTAAAACCTAAGTCCAAGAATATATATATATATATATATATATATATATATATATATATATGTTTATAAAAAGTTTTGTCAAAAACAGTTTATTTCGAGCGGTTTTGCGGGAACCCAAAATAGAGGTATAGGATGACTTCAAATCAAAACGTCATCAACATGAAAGTTGTAGATCTCGTCGAGTAGAACAAATGTCATGTTGACCATGTTTTGATACGATGCCTTTTGACCCTCAAAACGGCATCTGAGGGCAGACAGAAACAGCCTACTCGAGTAGCAGCATACCTACTCGAGTAGCAGCATACCTACTCGAGTAACATCATACCTACTCGAGTAGTAATATACCTACTCGAGTAGTAACATAATATACTCGAGTAGAGGCTCATTACTCGAGTTAAAACATGAATTACGCGAGTAGAAGCACCATATACTCGAGTAGCAGCTCACCACTCGAGTTATAGCAGAAACAATTAAATTAGGGGTTTAAAACGACTTCCAATCGAATAGTGGTAAACATAAAAGTTGTAGATCTCGTCGAGACGAACAAATTTCATGTTGACCGGTGTTTGATACGATGCCGTCTTGACCCTCAAAACGATGTCTGAACGTAGAATGAAACAGCCTACTCGAGTGGCAGCATACCTACTCGAGTAACAGCATACCTACTCGAGTAACAACATATCTACTCTAGTAGTAACATACCTACTCGAGTATTAACATAATATACTCGAGTAGAGGCTCATTACTCGAGTTAAAACATGAATTACTCGAGTAGAAGCAGCATATACTCGAGTAGCAGCTCATCACTCGAGTTATTGCAGAAACAATGGAATTAGAGGTTCAAAACGGCTTCAATTCGAAAAGTGGTCAACATGAAAGTTGTAGATATCGTCGAAACAAACGAATTTCATGTTGACCATGTTTTGATACAACGCCGTTTTGACCCTCAAAATGGTGCCTGAGTAAAATCTAAAACGGGCTAATCGAGTAAAACTATAGCTTCTCGAGAAGACTCAGCACGGAAGCCCAAACGCGCGCTGAGTTAAACGAAACTTGCACCGAAGGCAAACACTAATGCTACAAATCTAACGGCGAAATCAAAACCAGAATCCGACGAGCCATTCCCGAGATATTAATCTTCAAAGTATACGGAGAACATAAATAGTCCAAAATTTCAATCGCGCGCCGAGACTCCAAAAATGCTCGGATTGCGACGAAACTTGACGAGCAAGTCCAAAATTACTTAACTTAAATTCCAAACGCAAAATCTTCACATTACAACAAGAATTCGGCCTACTCGACCGCACGGACGTGAAAATGCCTTATCGGCATTGCGCCGTCAACTCGACATTAAAAGTAACGCCACGACATCATAAATTTGGCGTTGCCCAAACAAATAAAAATCGGGGGCGTTACAGTCACTCCTCCTAAAAATAAGTTTCGTCCCGAAACTTATCACAACTCCAAAACCAAACTAAAAACGGGAAATTTAAACACAAACTAACACATAGAGACATACCAGAACTAGGAGAAGAGGTGCGGATGACATTCTTTCATCGCTGATTCCAATTCACACATCGCGCTCTCGACGTCCTGGTTTCTCCAGAGAACCTTGACCATAGGAATGGTCTTCCTCCGCAACACTCGATCTAGAGATTCCAAAACACGGACAGGCTCTTCCACATACGAAAGGTTGAGCTGAATCTGGGGAACCGAGTCAAGAACTTGACGATCACTACGAACACACTTCCGCAACTGTCTCACATGGAACACATCGTGGACACCAGGGAAGGTAGCAGGTAATTCCAGCCGATATGAAAAGGTCCCACATACTGGGGGTTTAACTTGTGGTTCCTTCCAAATCTTTTTACACCTGGCATCGGAAAAACTTTCAGAAAAACCAAATCCCCAACGGAAAACTCCAGATCAACCCTTCGTCGATTAGCATATTTCTCATAACGCTCTTGTGCTACTCGGAGCTTCTCTCAAATATGAGTCACAACACAATTCATCTCCTCAAGGGCTTCCGGACCAAGCAATGGTCTCTCACCATCCTCAGCCCAAAATAAGGGAGTCCTACAACGCCTCCCATACAAGGCCTCAAACGGGGCCATCAACAAACTCTCTTGATAACTATTATTGTAAGCAAATTCCATGAGTCTGAGACTTTCATCCCAAGCACCACCACGATCCAAAATGTAACACCTGATCATATCCTCCACGATTTGATTAACTCGCTCTGTTTGGCCATTCGTTTGCGGATGATAGGTGGTGGAATACCTTAAATCGGTACCCAACCCCACTTGTAAACTCTTCCAAAAACGAGACGTAAATCTGGAGTCTCGATCTGATACGATGCTGACAGGTACTCCATATAATTTGATGACCTCTTCAAGATACAGCTCAGCTATCGTTTTCATGGAATACCCAATCTTAAAGGGCACAAAGTGAGCACACTTCGTCAATCTATCGACTATTACCCAAACAGAGTCGTGCCCATGATGAGATTTTGGTAGACCTATGATGAAATCCATTGAAATACTCTCCCACTTCCACTGTGGAATATCTAGCGGTGTCAGTTTACCACCAGTCCTTCTATGATCTGCTTTAACACGCTGACATGTGTAACATTCTGACACAAACTTTGCTATGTCATTCTTCATTCCTGACCACCAAACAATTTGCTTTAGATCTTTGTACATATTGGTGGAACCAGGATGGTAGGAAACACTGGAACCATGAGCTTCTTTACAAATCATAGCCCGAATGTCACCAACGGTAGGAATACAAAATCTACTCCGATATTTCAGAGTACCTAACTCGGCCAAAGAGAAATCAGGTAACTCTCCTTTCTCAGTTCTTTTCCAGAGGTGCAACAAATCGGGATCCTCCTTCTGGTGCACTCTGGTAAGGGAAATCCAAGAGGGCTCTTCTGCTTCCAAACTAGCAGGCACAGAACTACTCCCAACTTCAATGTCCATCAACAAGAATTCCTCCACCAGGGATTGTACAGACAGATTGAAGATTTCAGTCGTTTTTCTACTCAAAGCGTTAGCTACTACGTTAGCCTTTCCTGGGTGATAAAGGATCTCTACTTCATAATCGGCTACACACTCCAACCACCTACGTTGGCACATATTTAACTCCTTTTGAGTGAATACGTACTTCAAACTCTTATGATCTGTGTAGATCTTGCACAACGCGCCATACAATAAATGACCCCAAAGCTTCAACGCATAAATTACCGCAACAAACTCTAAATCATGCGTAGGATAGTTTCTTTCCTGAACTTTTAATTGCCTTGATCCATACGCAATCACCTTTCCTTCTTGCATCAGAACACAACCAAGCCCAATGTGTGATGCATCCACATATACAACATACTCAAGTCCTTCAGTATGCAGAGTTAAAACTGGAGCAGTACACAATCTCTTTTTCAGCTCTTGAAAGGCTTCTTCACATTTATCGCTCCAAATAAACGCGGTGTTCTTCTGTGTTAGTCTAGTTAGAGGGGCAGACAACACGGAGAACCCTTCCACGAACCTTCTATAGTAACCGGCCAGACCTAAGAAGCTCCTAATCTCCTTAGGCGTAGAAGGTCTCTTCCATTCCATCACAGCAGAAATCTTTGTTGGGTCTACGAAAATACCGTCCTTACTCACAACGTGCCCCAAAAAGGACACCTGGGGTAACCAGAATTCACACTTACTCAACTTAGCATAGAGCTTGTGCTCCCTCAGGGTTTCCAAAACCAATCGCAAGTGTTGAGTATGCTCCTCAACACTGCGGGAATACACTAGGACGTCGTCTATGAACACAATAACAAAATGGTCCAAGAAATCCTTGAACACTCTATTCATTAAATCCATGAATGCAGAGGGTGCATTAGTCAGTCCAAAGGACATCACCAAGAACTCAAAATGCCCGTGCCGGGTGCGAAAAGCCATCCGGGGTACATCAGCCTCACAGACTCTCAACTGGTGGTAGCCTGAACGAAGATCAATCTTCGAAAACACAACGCATCCCCACAACTGATCAAATAGGTCATCAATCCGAGGCAACGGATATCGGTTCTTAATGGTTACCTTATTTAAT
Source organism: Platanthera guangdongensis (assembly GCA_039583875.1). Taxonomy (NCBI): domain Eukaryota; kingdom Viridiplantae; phylum Streptophyta; class Magnoliopsida; order Asparagales; family Orchidaceae; genus Platanthera; species Platanthera guangdongensis. The sequence goes on from CM077150.1 coordinate 88,201,087, forward strand.
TCTCGATAATCTATGCAGAGCCTCATAGAACCATCTTTCTTCTTAACGAATAAAATAGGAGCACCCCACGGAGAAGAACTTGGCCTAATAAAACCACACTGTAGCAACTCATCCAGCTGAGTGCACAAATCTTCTAACTCACGTGGAGCCATACGGTAAGGTGCCTTAGTAATTGGATGAGTACCTGGCTCGAGGTCTATCACAAACTCCACCTCTCTTTTAGGAGGAAGTCCTGGAAGACTATCCGGAAAGACATCTGGAAACTCTCGCACCACCGAAACATCCTCAAGACGTGGTGTAACAAAAGCTGTTTCCAAAGTTGACAGAGAAACAAGATACGCCTCGCAACCAGACTCCAAAGCTCGGCAAGCACGTACTGCAGAAATAAGGAGGGAACCCTTACCTGGAGAACCATAGACACTCATAGGTTGACCATTGTCCATCGTGAAATGCAACCGCTTAGCCTTGCATCGGATGACTGCATCATACTTGGACAACCAGTCCATTCCCAAAATCACGTCAAAGTCTGCCAGATGCAATACCATCAGATCCACAAAAGCTATGAAATCTCCTAGACAAATAGGGCATCTCTGAATTCCCCGATTTGATATCACCAGATCTCCAGAAGGAAGTTTGACGCTGAAGGAGTCCTCTAACTGAACCGCCTCCAAATGATATCTATCTACGAAAATCCGCGCCACGAAAGAATGGGTGGCACCCAAATCAAAAAGGACGCGCGCCCACCTATTCCGCACCTTAAACTCCCCTAAAACGTAACACACATAACTAAACGAACGAAACTAAAGCAAACAATGTAGGGTAAAAGAAAAACTAGAATCTGACCTGATATCACCTAGGTAGAGGTCTGAGCTTCATCTCTAGTCACCACATTTAGCTTTCCTTTTCCCTTATCCTGGGTTGGTGGTGGCGGCAGAGCTCGAAGTGGGGTAGACTGCAGTGGGGACTGGGCCTGAGGGCACGAAGACTTCATGTGTCCCTTCTGCCTGCACTGGAAGCAAGTCTTTTCTTTGATCCAGCAACGATTCACATCATGCCCCTTCTTTGAACAGAATGAGCACACCAGCTCTCCCTTGGTTGCGCCTTGGATAGCGAACACTGCTGCTGCTTCAGGGCGGCGGTCCTCTTGAAACACCTTTCGTAAGAGTGGCCAGGTCGACCACAGAAGCTACAAATTCCCCCACCTTTCTTTTTCGAAGGAGGGCCGGATCCCATAGAACTTCCATCCTCAACACCTTTCCTCTTATCTTTTCTCGCCGCAGCACCTCGATTCTTGGCATTTTCGATCGTCTCAACCTTCAGTGCGGCCTCCACTGCCTCAGCATAGACTTCTGCTCGATAAGCGCATGCCAACTGCTGGACATCACTTCTTAATCCACCAAGGAAACGCTTCACTCTTCCCTCCTCCAAAGCTACCAAATCAGGAGCAAATCTACTCAACTTGCTAAACTCAATCTCGCACTCGCTCACCGTGAGTTGTCTCTGCTTCAGATGCAGGAAGTTATTCATGAGACGGTCCTGCTCGACCGAGGGAAGAAACCTTTTCAGCAGCATCTTCTTAAAAGAGTCCCAGGAACAGCCTTCCTTCAGACTCTCCTTTTCACGAATCCACCAACTCTTTGCTAGGCCTTTTAACTGATAGGCTGTAATCATAACCTTCTGGGCTTCTAGAATCCCGGAATACGAAAACATCTCTTCAATTGAGATGATCCAATCATCCAAAATCATAAAGTCGGCACTCCCGTCATAGGTGGGAGGTCCCAATCGTTGAAAGTGCGATATGAAATTCATTTCTGGTGTTATCGTCATCGGGGGCACCAGAGGAGCAGGGGTATCAGGCACGGCTTGGCCCAAGGCAGGCTCTTGCACTAAAGGTTGTTGCGCAGGAGCGACAGACAATAGAGACTCAATTTGCGATTGCATCGCAACCAATTGTCTCGAAAGAGCCTCGTTGCTCTGACGCAGACTCTCAATAATCGTATCGCTTTGCGCACCTGATGACTCACCCTCCGATTGGGGAGTCGACTTCATCGCAGGACGCTTTGGAGGCATTTCTAAGAAGCAAACGAACAACTCATCAAAATCCTAGCTTACGACAAAACAATATGACTAGTTCAGACCATTCTTAAAGACACTTGCTTATGCTGCAACTTGCTCTGAGATTTTAAAATGATGCTATGTCCTACTTAGGATGATATCCTCTCATCCTATTGACTCTTGTGCCTATGACATGAATGCATGAGTTCTTTATTCTTATTTAAAATCATGTGTGTACATGTGTCACCATGTAAACCTTAACCTAGAACGCGTGCTTATGCGATGATATGCAATGTAAGAAGTGTTATGCATTCTAGAAAAAAGGCATTAAAGCATGCATGAGCGGCGTACACATGAAATGTTATGCATCCCATACTACATAACATTGCATGCAACGAGGAAAGAAAACGTGCTAATGGGCACTCATGTGATGGTGGTTATGCATCCCATACTACATAACCGTCGCATGTTGCCTCCTATGGTGGATCCATATACAAACACATATTATGCATCCCATACTGCATAATATGCCCCGTATACTTCTTATCATGCTATGAGTGTAGTGACTATGCTTTGGCTAAGATGTACTGATGACACATCGGGGTGTGCATGAAATGTCAATAAACAACTAACACTAACAAGGGAAGGTTGCCCGATCAATTGCCAAGCAACCTCCCTCTGATACCAACTGTCATAACCCGCATTTTCACCGCAAATAAAGCTTATCAGAGAAAGGGAAAATGCACGTCATGATGCCACGTCAGCAGGGGATAACTGCGGACGCTCAGGCAAACACCAACTAAACATGAAGAAATGTTCTTTTAAAGTTATTTTAAGGAAAATCAGTTACGAGTAGAAGTTAGCTGTATCCCTCGGCTTAGTGGCTCATCTAGTCCACAGATTAAAATATATGATACGCTGCGGAAAAATACTTGATTAGATTAACTCAAACATCCTACATGAGAATAAACGTCCCCAAAGGACAACTCATGCCATGCATAACTCTAAATTTATTATAGTAGGAAAGATAGCTTTTACGGTCGCTAAAAATAACGGGTTAGAGTTTCAAATCATGTAATGTATGAAGTAATAGTAGTAGATTTTATAGTTGAAAATACCTAACATGCATTCCTAACATAAATCCTCCCAGAGAGCAAGTAAACCACATCCATTTTAAAGAAATGAGCAGCTAGCAAGTGGCAACATCAACAACTCTGTGGGCGTCAACAATCTGACACGAACTCACAGTAAACAGTATGTCTGAACTAGGAAAAAGAAAAAAAACTGAACGACAACTACCTCGCTACGGCGAGGTGCAAAACCACCACTAACACTACCGCTAAGAGAGTCCAAAACCAGCTCCACTACCTGCTACGACTCTGAACCTAAGGCATTCCAAAAAACAGAACGCCTCAGCAAGTAGGTACAAATGGTGGCAGAAAAATTAAGCAAAGGTAAACAAAGGTCAAAAGGGGTACCAACCCAAGAACAAAAATACTGACATAAAGTACGAATTACACATCAAACAGAAAAGAAACAATCACGTGAATCATCACGTACAATGCAAACACACCATAAGCTCAAGGCAATAAGGTGATGAACATGAGTAAATCATAAGGAAGAAAATTCATAACCTTTATTAACCACTTGTGGCCACTCTACCTAAAAACACGGGCGAGATGGTCACTTAGCTGGACACAACCCTCATGAAGATTAAATCTGTTTAACTGCGGGAGAGATTCATACACTCCACCATACACCGCAGATGCCCAAAACACCGGTAGAGTTCCAAAAGGTACTAATAAAGGAAACAACCTTGCGGAGGTGGTCACACCCACTAACTCCTGAAACCAATGAAAAACCAAAGAAAACACAACACCAACATCTCGGGACTTGGCACATCGGATTCTACATGACATTTGTAGATTAAAGATACGGTCGGTCAACCTTTGGAAACGATTTACAATCCTATATAGACACTAACACGTCCAACACCGATAGACGAAACAATTTAATTCACCGATAAAACATTCTAAGGACGTTTGTACGCACCTAGTCAAGATTGGAATTACCATGACTAGATTTTATAATTTTTTTGAGTGATCTACAAGGACTAAACATAACCATAGTTTGGAAAAAAATAACACAAAAAGGCATGAAAATTAAGGAACAAGGCATAACGGTTAGCATCAAACCGGACGAGAGACAACGAAGGAAAACCACCACTTGCCTTGGTTGTACCGGAAAAGGTTCTCCGAATCGCTCCGCATCGTAGATCGGGGCAAAAGAACACGGGAGAAGTTCAGATCTATACAAAAATGGCGGAAAAGGGATTAGGGCCGAAAAACACTAACGAAAAAACTCGAGGAATGGGGAAGAAATTACCACGATAGTGTAGCTCTCGGCGAGAGCTTTCCGGATCTAAGTTCGGTTGAAGATTTCGAGCACCGGAGAACCGTCGGCGGCCATCGGAAGATTCACGAAAAAGAAACTCTCTCTCTCTCGCTCGCTACTCTGGTTTGGGAGAAAAATAACGAAAAAGATGAAGTTTGGTTCTAAAACCTCAGTCCAAGAATATATATATATATATATATATATATATATATATATATATATATATATATATATCTATATATATATATGTTTATAAAAAAGTTTTGTCAAAAACGGTTTATTTCGAGTGGTTTTGCGGGAACCCAAAATAGAGGTCTAGGATGACTTCAAATCAAAACGTCATCAACATGAAAGTTGTAGATCTCGTCGAGACGAACAAATATCATGTTGACTAGGTTTTGATACGATGCCGTTTTGACCCTCAAAACGGCCTCTGAGCGCAGATAGAAACAGCCTACTCGAGTGGAAGCATACCTACTCGAGTAGCAGCATACCTACTCGAGTAACAACATACCTACTCGAGTAGTAACATACCTACTCGAGTAGTAACATAATATACTCGAGTAGAGGCTCATTACTCGAGTTAAAACATGAATTACTCGAGTAGAAGCAGCATATACTCGAGTAGCAGCTCACCACTCAAGTTATAGAGGAAAAAATGAAATTAGGGGTTTAAAACGACTTCAAAGCGAAAGGTGGTCAACATGAAAGTTGTATATCTCATCGAGACGAACAAATTTCATGTTGACCATTGTTTTGATAAGATGCCGTTTTGACCCTCAAAACGATGTCTGAACGTAGAACGAAATAGCCTACTCGAGTGGCAGCATACCTACTCGAGTAACAGCATACCTACTCGAGTAACAGCATACCTACTCGAGTAGTAACATACCTACTCGAGTAGTAACATAATATACTCGAGTTAAAACATGAATTACTCGAGTAGAAGCAGCATATACTCGAGTAGCCGCTCACCACTCGAGTTATTGCAGAAACAATGGAATTAGGGGTTCAAAAAGGCTTCAATTCGAAAAGTGGTCAACATGAAAGTTGTAGATATCGTCGAGACGAACGAATTTAATGTTGACCATGTTTTGATGCAATGCCATTTTGACCCTCAAAATGGTGCCCGAGTAAAATCTAAAACGGGCTAATCGAGTAGAACCATAGCTTCTCGAGAAGACTCAGCACGGAAGCCCAAACGAGCGCCGAATTAAACGAAACTTGCACCGAAGGCGAACACTAATGCTACAAATCTAACGGCGAAATCAAAATCAGAATTCGACGAGCCATTTCCGAGAAATTAATCTTCGAAATATACGGCGAACATAAACAGTCCAAAACTTCAATCGCGCGCCGAGACTCCAAAAATGCTCGGATTGCGACGAAACTTGATGAGCAAGTCCAAAAGTACTTAACTTAAATTCCAAATGCAAAATCTTCACATTACAACAAGAATTCGGCCTACTCGACCGCACAGACGCGAAAATGCCTTATCGGCATTGCACCGTCAACTCGACATTAAAAGTAACGCCACGACGTCATAAATCTGACGTTGCCCAAACAAATAAAATCATCGAAAAATCGGTGGCGTTACAAAAGCGCTCTAAGATCCTCCAGGTGTATGGTGGGACCTCTGTGTTGGAGCCATGGGACTATTCCTTGTGCTAAGTATTTGGTTATTTGGCTTGTGAGAGAGAAGTAAGTGTGCGAACACCCTTTCCCCAAGGGTCGAACTCCACAAAGGACGATTTTTGGTTTCAACATTTTTCATGTGGTGAGCGTGGAGAGTGTTTGACACTGAAAATCTTCTGCAAGCTTGATGATTGGAGGAGAAGGATAGGGATCTAACAGGTTCGACTCACCACCTCCTCATCCTCTCGCCACCCTCGGGATGCATGAGGATTTCTGGCAGGAGGTGATCAGCCTCGTCAAGTTTGCACTTGGCATGCGTGCCGAGTGCACGACGATAGTACTCCTAGTTGCTGCTTTCCTAGCCCTTGGGGAGGACACCCTGGCTCGATGAGTTGGTAAGGAGGTAGCAGAGGAGGGGAGTGTACAACCCCGTATACAGCGAGTGGGGTGAACTAGGAAGCAAACCAGACGGCTCAAATCACCCAGGCCCCAGGCGAGCTTGGCAGAGAAACCTGAGCCCGAGCTCGGCATTCGACAACTGCGAGCTCGACATTTGCCGAGCTAAGTTAGGATTCATCGAGCTGAGGCCGACTAATGGAGGCCGACCGATGGGCGATCTCGCCATCTCAGCTCGCGCTCACGCAAAGGAGCTCGACAACAGCAGGAGAGCCGGATCTTCAGGGGTGGCCGAGCTCCCTAGCTCTATAACATACTTTTTACTATTTTGCCCCCGCCGGTCTGCCCATAGCCCTTCAAAACAGCGGAGTTTGGCTGTTGGTAGACCCAGCCAAGGGTATTTTGGTAACTTCAGGCCAGTTCAGTTTGGTTATTGGCAGTTCGAATTCTGAAAACTATAAATAGGACCCAAGGGGTACCTCAGAAAGCATGCTTCCCGTGCTCTCTAGCTTCACCTCTCAAGCGCTTTCTGAGGATACCTTAGCTCGGCCTTTGGCTAAGGAGGGGAAGCGCTCTAAGATCTTCCAGGTGTGTGGTGGGTCCTCCCCACCGAGCCCTTGGGTCAGTTCTTTCTTATCTCCCTTGTTGTTTTGATTGCAGGAGCGAAGTAGGTGCGCGATCACCCCTACCTTGAGGGTGAACTCCACAAGAGACCGATTTTCGGTTTCAACATTTTGGTGCGGTGAGCGTGGAGCGTGGTCAATATAGAAAACCTCCAGCGAGCTCAATGACAGGAGGGCAAGGATCTGACAGGCCGGACTAGCCGTCCCCCCCCCATCTCTGGCCATGGTGGGGATATTTGAAGATTTCAGGAATGAGGTGCTGGGCCTCGTCAAGTTCACACTCGGCGTGCGAGATGAGTGCTCGACTCCAGCTATCCAGATCGCAGCCGCCCCCTCTCTGGGCGAGGACGGCCCCGATAGGCGAGCTGGGAAGGAAGTTGCCGAGGAGGGCCGGGGGTGCGAGCTCCCCGGGCACGAGCTCTTCCCCAGCTCAGCAGGCAGAGGCCGGGTCGGTGAGCTGAGCTCGCGAGATGTGCTAGCTCGCCCAGTAGTGGGAGGCAGCCCCTTCAACGAGTTGGTCTCTTCAGCTCCAATTCCAGAGGGGTTCAAGGAACCCGAGATGTCCTACTGCACCGGGAAGGGAGACCCAGTCCAACACGTCCAGTGGTTTGAGGATGTGGTCTCAATCTGACAGATGTCAGATGGGTTCAAGTGCCGACTCTTCGCCATCACCCTCAAAGAGAAGGCGAGTGAGTGGTTTCACCAGCTACCGGCCAGCTCCATCTACTGCTTCGAGGACCTACGCCGGGGGTTCATGCTAAGGTTCACTACCTCGAAGAGGAGGAGGAAGGAGTCGGAGTCCCTATTCCACATCAAGAAGGAAGTGAATGAGACGTTGGTAAGCTACGTGGACCGATTTTAGGAGGAGGTCACCCAGGTCCAGAAGATACCAGGCCATAGCTTGATGTTGGCCTTCACCCTGGGGCTGTAGCAGGGATTCTTCAGGATGGAGCTGAAGAGAGTACCACCCCTCTCCTACGAGGAGCTAATTGAGAGGGTGGCGAGAGAAGTTGACGGGGAGGCGTAAAATCCGGAGTTCGCCCAAAAGCTGGCCAGGTGGGCCACGAAGGAAGAGGAGTCAAGAGGAGGAAGAGGGCAGGAGGAGAGGAGAGTCGAGCCCCGGTAGAGGGAGCAAAGGCAGCTTCAGGGGTAGTAATAGCCCAGGTGGGGGAGTCAGGAGCCCGACCGTCGGCCGGGCTGGAGGCCCGAATGGCAAGGACAAGGTCCGTAGAAAGGATAACAAGGGAGGGACTGCCACCAAGGGGGCAAGATCAATTCCACCCCCGGGTTGGAGGCGGGAGCAGAGGTCTTGACTCCCCGATCAAGAAGAGGCTATGAACATTGCCATAGGGGAGAGGAGGAGAGTAGCAAGGAGGAGGAGGAGATAGGTGAGGGTGGAGTTGCCATACTGCAACTTCCATCAGGAGGAACGACACGCCACATCCACATGCCCGGAGTTCCTCGAAATGAGGGGAAACAGGGAGCAGCAGCAGCAGCAGGGGCGTCAGGAAGTGAGGATCGAGGAGGTACTACCTCGGGCGGAGGAGGACCGTTGTGAAGACCGGTTGGACGTCAGGACCCGAGGAAGGATCAGAGTGATCCACGGGGGGGTGGGGGTAGAGGCCTCCTGTAGGGTGAGCCTCCATACTATTTATCGTCGGCGCTCCACATCCCAAACCACACCCCTAGAAGAGATGATCACCTTCTCTAGGAGCGATATGCCGGATCATGAGGATCTAATTTGCGATACGCTGGTCATCCAGACAGCCATCAAAAATTTTACCGTCTCTCGAATCCTCGTCGACAACGGAAGCTCCGTCAACATCGTCTTTAATAAGGCGTTTGATGCGATAAAGGTGGAGGCAAAGAGGGTGTTGGCCTCGGATGGTCCCTTGTTTGGCTTTTCAGGGGAGAGGAAGGAGGTAGAAGGAGGAGTGGGGCTCCATGTCACCTTGGGGGGGGGGCAGTCCAGGAACTGTAGTTTCGTCATCATGGATGTCCCCAGCAGCTATAACACCATCTTTGGGAGGCCCATTATCAGTGCCTTCCACTGCGTCCCCTCATCGGTCCATCAGTGCTTGAAGTTCAATGCTGAGGGGATCCAGGTCCGGGTTAGGGGGGACCCCAAGGTGGCGCGAGAATGCTACGTAACCGTCGTGAACTCCATCTCTTGGCAAGAGGGGGCCGAGGAGATGGAGCGAAGGATGGAGGAGGCGGAGTAGGAAGCTGGCAGGGAGGAGCTAGAGGTGGTGAGCTGCGCCGAGGTAGAGGTAGCAGGAGGAGATCTAGAGGAGTCGACCGAGGCGATGGCCATGGAGGAAGAGGTGGAGGCGTAGGTACTCGTTCCAGGGGAGAGGGATGTTGGAGAATAGGGGGAGCAGTCCAGGTTGGAGGCTACGGAAGAGATTGTGGAGCTGGAGGTCCTCACCCGTGAAGGCAGGGTGGAGAAGGTCCGCGTCAGCGGATGGGTGACCCCGGAGGATCAAGGCAGGATGCTGGCATGCATCCAGAAGATCGTGGACATCTTTGCATGGAGCTCCGCGGAGATGCCGGGGGTTGACACGGATGTGGCTTGCCACTGCCTCAACTTGGACCCGGGAGCACGCCACATTCAGCAAAAGAAGAGGTCCACGACGGATAAGCTGCCTGAGCCCATCAGGGAGGAGGTGGCAAAGCTTCTCAAGGCCGGCTTCATATCCGAGATCCAGTACCCCGGCTGGGTATCTAACGTAGTCATGGTTAAAATGGGAGACGACCGATGACATATGTGTATCGACTTCTCTTTGCTTAATAAATCTTGTCCTAATGACTGTTATCCCTTGCCTCGGATCGACGCGCTGGTTGACTCAGCCGTTGTTTTTCTGTAATGAGTTTTCTAGTTGCATTTTCAGGTTATCATCAAATCAGGATTCACCCCCCAGACGTCAATGATGTCTCGTTCATCACGGGGGATGGATGTTACTGCGATAAAATGATGCCCTTCAGGCTGAAGAATGCAGGGGCGAACCACCAGAAAATGATGGATAGGGTATTCAAAGAATAGAAGGGGAGGAACCTGTAGGTGTATGTAGATGATCTCATGATCAAGAGTCAGGATGTAGACTCTCACCTCCATGACCTAGAGGAGACCTTTGCTACCCTACGCAAGTACAAGATGCAGTTGAACCACCTGAAGTGTGTCTTCGGTGCTAGTAGGGGAAAGTTCTTGGGGCACCTCCTCACCACTATAGGGGTCGAGCCGAATCCTGATAAGGTCAAGGCTATCATGGAGCTGGGGTCGCCGCGGAATACTAAGGAGGTGTAGCGGCTGACAGGGAAGCTGGCAGGGCTAAGTAGGTTCCTCTCCCGGGCTGTGGGGAAGTGCTCCCCCTTCTTCAAAACACTTAGGGGGGGATAAAAATTCGAGTGGAGCAAGGAGTACGAGGAGGCATTCCAGGCCCTAAAGGTACAGTTGACTCAGGCTTCGTTGCTCCAAGGGATAAAGGAAGGGGAGGACCTATTTTTGAATCTCGGGTACGGGGCGGAGGCCTTAAGCTCTATCCTAGTTCATGAAGAGGGGCAGAAGCAGCTCCCTATATATTACGTGAGCCGGGTCCTGAGGAAGGCAGAGCTCCGGTATCCAATTTTGGAGAAGCTGGCCTTCGCCCTGGTCATCTCAGCCTGAAGACTGCGACCCTATTTTCAGGCACATTCAATCCGAGTGGTGACTGACCATCCCCTCCGCAACATCTTTGAGAGGGTGGAGCATTCTGTCAGGTTGGCCAAGTTGTCAGTGGAGTTGTGTGAGTTCGACGTCTCCTTTGTCCCCCGCCTCTCGATCAAAGCTCAAGCGATGACCGACTTCTTGGCCGATTATGCGATTGAGATGGCGGAGGAAGGGCTCACTCGTCCGACTCCTTGGAAGGTGAAGGTAGATGGCGGCTCGGGGAGGCATTCCTTGGGGTTGGGGGTGATCTTGGAGAGTCCCCAAGGAACTAAAATCGAGCAAACAGTGGTGGTGCACTTCCCCATCACAAACAATCAGGCCGAGTATGGGTCCGTGATAGCAGGACTGCGCTTGGCCAGGGAGTTGGGGGTGCTGGACGTGGAGGTCCTTACCGACTCCAAGGTGGTAGCTTCCCAGATCAACGAGCATTTTGAGGCAAGAGAGCCTACCCTGCGGTTGTACTTAGCCAAAGTGAAGGGGGTCATCGGCACATTCCAAACTTTTTATATCTGACACGTGTAAGGACCCCCTCCCAGATCCCAAAACATGGCACGAAGGGGGTCTTATGCCCAGAACAGCCGCTTTGCGGTAGCATTAGCGCACGAGCTAACCTGTACCACAAGATGCCTGTTCTGCCGGCTACAACCAATACCAATATATGCCAACACAACCAAAATAATAATAAGAGAAGTCAAATCCACACAAAGCATATATGTCCAAAAGTACATCAAATAAAGATGCTACAACATACTTCTACAATATCAGAGTACAGTTAACATATGCCTCAAAGTGCTACATCAAATCGCTCAACAAAACTCACATCGGTAACCGACGGTAGCGACGAAACCGTCCCTTTAGGCCCTGTCGTCCTGGCCTGGCTGTCCTACTGTAAAGTCTGTGGCTCCTCTACCTGCAGGGTGACCTCCTAAAAAGGAAGACGTAGCAACCGTTAGTCGAAAAGAATAAGTGGCTTCACGTCCGCTCCCCCGGCGTCTCCTCGGCACCGGGCGGAGAAAAGAGCAATTATACAAAGTATAATAAATAGAATAAGCAGGTGGTAATGGTACAATAAGATTAACAACAGTATAGTTTAGCAGTTCTACAAAAGCAATAACGATCATGAAGTACAAGTAACCATAGCAGGAAAGTAACTTAACTTATATGGATGCCCATACATGCTTATAAATTAAGGATCAGTTTACATAAAGTAACTCATCGTATATGAGTGCCCATACAAACTTATACGATGAGGATATTGTTGTGCAATGTTATGAAATGGTATGTATGCTATGAAATGACTCACCCATGTTCAAGCACATGCAAACGCTATGTCGACACAGACTATAGTTCCCACTATTCGAGTAGGTAGCTAACCTCTCTGACATCAACCGCTGTGGCCAGGCGGTGACAGTAGAGCGGGCTTCTCTACTACTAGGCGGGTATCCAGACTACTTCACATAGGCCTTCGTACGCCTCAATGCTAAGAACACAATAGCGGAGCCCATGCGTACTATGACCCAGCGGGAGTCTCGGGTAGATGTGAACTGAGAACCAAGCCCCGAACTGGCCTTGTGTGACCCGGAAGGGGCCTTGGAAGTAAGCACGAGGACCCAGCCCAACCATTCACTTGGCACGGAAGGAGCCCCGGGACGTCAAAACTGAGGACGAAGCCCAACCGCATACAGTCTAACTGTCAACTCCCGTCGGTGTGACGACTAGCGAGCCCTTAGACCTGCCATACTATCCTTAACCTGGGATTACGACACCACGTGTCGACTCACACCACATGCAATTCCACATCACCATGGCATGGAAGGAGCCTCGGAAAAACATGAGGTCCAAGCCCAACCATCCACTCGACATGGAAGGAGCCCCGAGAAATGAACACCGAGGACCAAGCCCAACTGTCCGACTTTGACTCATCTCATCGCTATCCCAACTAGTAACGATCAACACCGCACTTACATCCTTTGACAATGCTACCCGTAGGGAGACGACACTCTAAGCATTGGACTACTAAATTCATTCTGTTAATTAAACATTGACATGACCATAGATTATCGTCCTACATGTCATTACAAATGATTTCAACGCAATATAAACATGATGCGCATTAATATTAGTCTACCAATTTCTATAAATCATTTCTTTTAAGTATGCTTCGCTTCACAAATCAATTTCATGGGATCCAATTATTAAACTTCATCAATTATAGAACTAAGATGATTAACATAAAATAGTTCACCCAAACCTCTAGTTAATTGCAACATTGAATCCACCGAATCCAAATCCTTGTTATACCAAACCCAGAATTTAAGTGCAGAATAAATCTGGACAGCAACTTCGACCGGAGATTCCTGAAGCTACAGGAATTCGGTGAGGATGTGTAACCCCTCGATGGAAATGTCTTTCCATGGGTTATAACTTTCATACTCAGACCACAACCCAGATTTGACAGTAACATATTTGAAATCGGCTTCAAAGTCCGCTGCGTACAGAACACAATTTCTGCATTCAGGATTTATCGGACGTCATCTTCGTTCAGACGTTCCTATGGCTACACACTTCGCCTGAAGTTGTGCAACCACTCGTTTGAAAGGTATTTTCATGGGTTTCAACTTTCATGTTTAGTCGAATGCCCAGTTCTGGCCATATCTACCTGAAAATGGCCAAGAAGATTGTTACACGTAGAACACAGATTCTGCACGCATCTTAAAGCGGAATGAACATCATCGGTTCATCTTCCTCCTCAAGTCGATCTTCCAAAATCACCTCCAAAAATTCCTCCTCCCTTATTCACCCTCATGAGGCCATGACTCTTCACGAAACCATCCCCCATCTTAGCATAGAAGGTTGGAGAGGTTAAAGACACTACTAACCCTAGAGCACAAGCCCTAGAACGGCCTCTCCCTAGAGAAATCACCATCTCGCTAGTCTAGAATCTTTTTAGTCGACATCTCACCTAGATATCTACAGATCTAGCACCAAGGGAGAGGGGAGGAAGCTCACCTCATTTCCGGCATTTCCACCATTTCCGGCCATGGATCGTGTAACTCTTCTCGGCGACATCTTCTCCTTCACGTCGGCGGCGGATCTTCTCCCCTAGGACTTGCTCCAGCAATTTCTCCCTCTCTACATAAGTTCTCTCAGACAAATGGCTGGAATGAGGAGTGAAAATGTCTAGGGTTTTCACTACCCTTATAAATGAAAAGTGATACGGGTAGGAACACGCCCGTGTCCTTACCCGTGTCCTGCTCGGGTGAAGCGTCGACTACGATTTTAGTGTCGGTTCAATACGCGACACGAGTCGGGACACGCCCGTGTCGCTACCCGTGTCCACATGACACGGCCGTGTTCTCTAGCCATGTCCTTCTCTGGACACGCTTCGTCGAACTCAACTCGACACATACATGGGTAGGGACACGACCATGTCTCTACCCGTGTCCTTCTTGGGCACTCTTCGTCGATCTCAACTCGACGCACAAGGGTAGGGAAATGCCCGTGTCTCTACCCGTGTCCTCCACAAGACACACCTCGTTGAGCTATACTCGACACACATGGGTAGGGACACGCCGTGTACCTACCGTGCCATCATGCACACAGGTAATGAGACGCCCGTGTCACTACCCGTGTCCTTCTCTGAACATACTCGAGTCGTCGACTCGAGAACTGGTGTCCCCCACACGGGTAGGGATATGCCCGTGTCTCTACCCGTGTCCTATTCCATACCGATTTCTCCTCCCATTTACAAGTGTAGCCCCACTGCCAGTACTTCTCTAAGCCCAAGTCAGCTCTCCTGACTCAAAAATGCGCATGAGGGGCCTAGTGAGAATCAGGACGTTACAACACGTGCCCCGGGAGGAGAACGAGCAGGTTGACCAACTATCGAAGCATGGTCCCCTGGTGGGGGGGGGGATATCACCGACTTGTTTCGCCCTTCCATCGAAGAGGGAGAGCTCATGGAGATAGATCAGCGGCCCTCATGGATGGACCTGGTCACAACCTTCCTTTCCATGGGAGAGTATCCAGAGGGGCTGGACAAAAAGAAGCTCAGGTATAAATCGGCGTACTACCTCCTCCGGGACGTGCAGTTGTACAGGAAGACTCTCTCGGGGATGTTGGCTAGTTGCGTGGCCGAGGGGGAAGCACAAAGAATCTTGGAAGAAGTCCACTTCGGGGAGTGTTGGAGCCACTCTGGGAGTCGGACCCTGGAAGGAAGGATTGTCAGGCAGGGGTACTTCTGGCCCACCCTGGGCCGCGACGCAACGGAGTTCGCAAGAAGATGCCACAAGTGCCAGCTGTTTGCCCCCCGCCAGCTACAGCCGGCTCAGCGACTCAAGAGTATTACATCCCCATAGCCCTTTGCGATTTGGGGGATTGACTTGGTTGGACCATTCCCTCAAGCCAGTGGGCAAAGGAGCTACCTGCTAGTGATGATCGATTATTTCTCTAAGTGGCTGGAGGTGAAAGCGCTGACCAATGCGACCTACCAGGTTATCAGAAACTTTATTTGGGGAGAGATCATCTGCCGCCATGGGCTGCCCCAGGCCATTGTCACGGACAACGAGCCCCAGTTCGCCAGTGTGGAGTTCACTAGTTTCTGCGAGCAGCTTGGGATTGACCTCAGGTTCGCCTCAGTCCACCACCCGAGGAGCAACAAGCAAGTGGACGCCGCCAATAAGATCATCGTTAAACTCCTAAAGAAGAATGTGGAAAATTTGAAGGGGATCTGGGTGGAGCAGCTACCCGCGGTTCTCTGGGCCTTGAGGACCACCCCCAACATAGCTACAAGAGAGACCCCCTTCAAGCTCTCCCATGGGTGCGAGGCAGTGCTCCCCGTAGAATTTGAAGTTCAAACACCTCGAGTTGTTGCGGCCGGGGAAGGCACGGAAGAATGGAAAGCCGAGAACGAGGAAGAGATACGACTCTCCCTGGACATGGTGGAGGAGCTGCGTGACCTTTCTGCCATCCGACAGGAACAGGTGAAGAGAAGGATGGCCAAGTACTTTGACAAGCACGTCAGAGTCAAACAGTTTGCGGAAGGGGACTTGGTGCTAAAGAAAGTGGATGCTTCGAGAAGGTCGGCAACCGTGGGGAAGCTCAACCCCGGCTGGGAAGGTCCATTCATTGTAAAGGAGGCACTGAGGTCAGGAGGGTGTCGACTCCGAAATGTGGATAAAGAGACCCTAAGTCTCACCTGGAACGGTGATGACTTGAAACGTTTTTATCCGTGAGATATGTAAGTGGTGTTTTATTCTTAATGAAATCTCTTGATATGTCAACTCTTCTGTGGTAATTCGCACGATAGAATATATTCATTTAACTGGACCCCGAGCAGATCCCGGTATCAGGCTCTCACCTATCTGACAGGGCTGGAAGTCACTCGGTGTCATCCTTAGACCCCGAGCAGATCCTGCTGTCAGGCTCTCACCTAGCTAACAGGGCTGGATGTCACTCTGTGTCATTCCCTGGACCCCAAGCAGATCCCGCTGTCAGGCTCTTACCAAGCTGGCAGGGCTGGAAGTCACTCGGCATCATCCTTAAACCATGAGCAGATCCCGCTGTCAGGCTCTCACCTAGCTGACAGGGTTGGATGTCACTTGATGGTGTCAACCCCTGGACCCCGAGTAGATCTTGCTGTCAGGATCTCACCTAGGTGGCAGGGCTGGAAGTCACTCGGTGTCATCCTTAGACCCCGAGCAGATCCCGCTGTCAGGCTCTCACCTAGCTAGAAGGGTTGGAAGTCACTCGATGTCATCCTTAGACCCTGAGTAGATCCTGCTGTCAGGCTTTCCCCAGCTGATAGGGCTGGATGTCACTCGATGATGTAAACTCCTGGACCCCGAGCAGATCCCGCTATTAGGTTCTCACCTAGCTGGCAGGGCTGGAAGTCACTCGGTGTCATCCTTGGACCCCGAGCAGATCCCGCTATCAGGCTCTCACCTAGCTGACATGATGCCGGCTCGTCTCCCATCCCTTTGCCCGTTGATGCTAAGAGTGCTCATGATCAAGTTGCTGTGGATGATGATCAAGTTGCTCGTGATCAAGTTGATGCGGCGCAACATAAAGATGCTCGACGACCTTCTACCGCGACTCGTGACCTTGGTGGCTACAATCTTCGTTCGCGGCGGGCTTAAGCCCTTTCCTTATTTGCACCTTTATTTTCCTAGTTTAATGTTATCATTATTTCATGTTGTCTTTTATTTTGGACATGTTTAATTTTTGGTGTGCTCATAGCCATCCAATAGATGATAAATTGGATGGCTAGATTTATTTTGCTTGTTTTGGGACTTGCCTATATATATGCTTATTTGATGAGAAATGAAGGCATGCTACTTGAAAACCTAAATTAATCCTCTCTTGAGAATTTCGGCCACCTCCCTTTGGGATTGCCGCCCCCCTCTCATCCTCCTTCTCCTCCTTTGTTAGCCAATCGCTTGGGTGATCCAAGGCTTGTGAAACGCGGAGGCGGATGCTTCTCGGTGTGACTCCGGCGAAGAAGAAGGTTGCCGCTCGGTGTGACGCCGGTGGTGCGTGGACGTGTGACTCTTCCACTTTCCTTGTGTGATCTTCACCCCATCTTGGGGAGGGTAATATCTACATCTTTCCTTTGTGATTTCTTATGAGATTTGGAATGGATGTAATGGCTTTTTATCCGCGATCTTGAATACGATCTTTTGGATTTAATCAAAAACCTTCTTGCGTTTATTTTCGAAACCTTGCAAGAAGCCGGATCGGGTAGATCCTTTTGCTTGAGGAAGATCTTGGCATATAGTTATTGATCTTCCTCTCAAAAAGGTGTGGCGACCTTTGCTTTCGATCTTCGGTGGGAAAGGATTGGACTTTAATTAGATCGTCGCTTTTAGTCCACTCCCCTTCGCGTGTTTGTGCGGGATGACGGTGAATCGTGCGGCTAGAATGTTTGTGTTAGGACGCGTTAGAACGTGTTACGTGGGCTTGCGTTGTAAGAAAATCCGTACGCTATTTTAATCCGACGAATCCCTACATCAATTTGGTATCAGAGGGAGGTTCTCGTCAGTTTCCTAATTGGCACTCCTCCCCCGCTCAAAATTCAAATTTCAAATTTCAGAATTCAAATTTCGAATTTCAAATTTTAAATTTCAAATTTCAAAATTTCAAATTTCAAAATTTCAAATTTCAAATTCAAAATTTCAAAATTCAAAATTCAAAATTCAAATTTCAAATTTCAGAATTCACATTTCGAATTTCAAATTTCAAATTTCAAAATTTCGAATTTCAAATTTCAAAATTTCAAATTTTAAATTTCAAATTTCAAAAAAAAATTTCAAAAATTCAAATTTCGAATTTCAAATTTCGAATTTCAAATTTCAAATTTTAAATTTCAAATTTCAAATTTTCAAATTTCAAAATTTCAAATTTCAAATTTCAAATTTTCAAATTTCAAATTCAAAATTTCAAAATTCAAAATTCAAAATTCAAATTTAAAATTTCAGAATTCAAATTTCGAATTTCAAATTTCAAATTAAAAAATTTCGAATTTCAAATTTCAAAATTTCAAATTTTAAATTTCAAATTTCAAAAAAAAAATTCAAAAATTCAAATTTCGAATTTCAAATTTCAAATTTCGAATTTCAAATTTCAAATTTTAAATTTCAAATTTCAAAATTTCAAATTTCAAATTTCAAAACTTCAAATTTCAAATTTCAAAATTTCAAATTTCAAATTTCAAAATTTCAAAATTCAAAATTTCAAATTTCAAACTTCAAAAAAAAAAACCAAAGAGAAAACTGCGCTCTAGCCTTTGGTTTTTAGGGTGTTAATGCGTACTCGGTACGGTACGGAGTACACGAACCCGTCTACCTCCACTATGGCTGAACACCCAGATGAGGAAACTAATCCTACGGCCATCACTGAGCTTAGGCAAGAATTAGGAGAGTTGAGGGGTTTGCTAACACAACTTTTGGCGAACCAAGCTGCTCAAACACCACCACCACCTAACCGTGGACAAGTCCCCCGACCACCCCCGGTGCATGGTGCGGAACATGATGGGTACTTCCCCGGAGCAGCCCGTCAAGTTCCCAATCCGGAAAGAGAGTTCGATATAACAAAAACGATTCGTATGAAATCCCCCTCTTAAGATGGTATGGGAGACCCCCAAGTCTTCCTTACATGGGTGGTTGACATAGAATGCTATTTTGATTGGTATCACCTTACCGATGATCAAAAGGTTCAAGTAGCTCGTATGAAATTAAACGGGAGAGCCAAGACCTTTTGGTTAAATGAGGAGCGATGTTTAGGGACCGGTCATGGTGTACCCCTAGTTGGTTGGACGGTTATGAAAAATTTGCTCACCGACCAATACGTGCCCGCTTACCACCGAACTCAAATGTTCGACGATCTTGCCACCCTTCGGCAAGGTCCAAAATCGGTGGCTGATTACATGGGTGAGTTAAAGGATAAGATGGTGCGGTGTGAGATCCAAGAGATGCCAGAGGTTACGCTTTCTAGGTTCCGTAAGGGACTTAATCCGGACATTCAGAAGAAACTTCTTCGATATGGTCACACTGATATTAATACTACTTTCAATGCCGCCTTGGACATTGAAAAACATCTGGCCATGAAACCCCAATCCTGTTACTCCCAACAAAAGGGAAAGGCCCCCATAGGTGTCCTTTCCTCCACTTATTATGATAAGGGTAAGGCGAAGGTTGGGGAGTCCAAACCAATTGTCGTGACTGCGAGAAACCCTAAGCAGCCTAATAGTGAGAGAATCCCTATTGGCAAGGTGAGCAAGGCTAACACCACGTGTTACTCTTGCGGCATTCAAGGCCACTATGCCTATGAGTGCCCCACCAAGGCCAAGGCTACGTTAGCTCTTCTAGACGAGTCCACTAGTGACTTTGCAGATTTAGTGATTGAGGCAGATGAGGGTTATGAGACGGATGGTGTGCCTAGTGATATGGAGGATGGGCACCTACTTAGCATTATGCGTTGTATTCTGACGACCCCTCGCCTGCTTGACGATTGGAAGAGGTCCACTATTTTCTACCTCATCTTTAAGAGTGGGGAAAAATATTGTAAGCTCATCATTGATAGCGGCAGCTGTATGAATGTCGTTTCCGAGAACGCCGTTATGCGGATGCATTTGGCTACCGAGCCTCATCCTACCCCTTACCAAGTGGCTTGGGTCAACAAGGTAACCATCTCGGTCACCAAGCGTTGCCTAGTTCCACTTACGATCAAGTCATATACGGATGAGGTGTGGTGTGATGTCATCCCTATGGATGCTTGTCATGTGTTATTAGGCCGCCCTTGGCTCTATGACCGTGATGTCACCCACTACGGGAGGGCAAACACTTATGAGTTCAAATATAATGGGAAGGTAGTCACGTTAAAACCCACGGCCCCAAAGGAACCCAATAGCCCGAGTACGGATACTACAATCCCAGTCGAGAAGAAATTAGTAAGCCTAATGGGTAGAAGAAAATTTGAGAGGGACCCCTTTGTGGATGGGATTATTTATGCATTGGTTCTTTTGAATAATAATAAAGAAAATGGGGTTTTAGAAGATTTACCCAAAGAATTAAAAAAACTGCTGGAAGAGTATAAGGATGTCTACCCGGACGAGTTGCCCCCTACGTTGCCTCCTCTACGTGATATCCAACATGCCATTGACTTTATGCCGGGCGCCTCATTGCCTAATCAGCCCCATTATAGGTTGCACCCCGCAGCCCATGAGGAGCTCCAAGCCCAAATTTCGGATTTACTGGCTAAGGGGTTCATTAGGAACAGCAAGAGTCCGTGTGCGGTACCGGCTTTGTTGGCTCCAAAAAAGGATGGTACGTGGCGTATGTGTGTAGACAGTAGAGCCATAAATAAGATCACTATCAAGTATAGGTTTCCCATCCCTAGATTGGACGATCTTTTGGATATGTTGTCTCGTGCCTCGATCTTCACGAAATTGGATTTGCGGAGTGGTTACCATCAGATTCGGATACGTGATGGGGATGAATGGAAAACTGCATTTAAATCTAAGGACGGGCTCTACGAGTGGTTGGTCATGCCATTTGGGTTGTCAAATGCTCCAAGCACATTCTCACGAATGATGACCCACGTATTCCAACCATACATGGGACGATTTGTGGTGGTGTACTTTGATGACCTATTGATTTATAGCACCACTTTTGACTCACGTGTGTCTCACCTACGGATTATTCTATCTACACTTCGGGACGAAAAATTATATTTAAATTTAAAGAAGTGTATATTTTATGTAAAGGAAGTGGAATTTTTGGGCTACCTGGTTGGATCTGAGGGAATAAAGGTAGACCCCAGTAAGGTGAAAGCAATTCTGGATTGGCCCGAACCCACAAGCTTGAGAGACGTTAGGAGTTTCCATGGGTTAGCCTCATTTTATAGACGATTTATTCGGGATTTTAGTACTATTATGGCTCCCGTGACGGAATGCATGAAAAGGGGTGAGTTTAAATGGACGCCAGCAGCTACCCAGGCATTCCAACACATTAAGAAGATGATGACTGAGGCTCCTATTTTGCGCTTACCAGATTTTAATAAAGTCTTTGAATTGACATGTGATGCATCCGGAGTAGGAGTAGGAGGTGTCTTAAGCCAAAAGGGACATCCAATAAGTTATTATAACGAGAAATTGGCGGGTGCAAAACTTAATTATTCCAATTACGATAGAGAGTTCTATGCCATCATTAGATGCCTACACTAGTGGAGACACTACCTCCTTTCCAAGGAGTTCGTGATTCTCTCTGACCATGATGCACTTAGGCACATTAATGGGCAATCTAAAGTCAGCCCCCATCATGCAAAATGGGTATCTTATCTGCAAGAGTTTTCGTTCACCTTAAAACACCTTAAGGGCACTGAAAATCGTGTGGCCGATGTGCTTAGTCGAGTGACACTTTTATTGTCGATCATGGAATTAAAGGTTGTCGGATTTGAGAGAATAAAGGATGAATATGCCATGTGTCCTGATTTTGGAGAGGCGTATCTAGCGGCACTCGATGACTCACCAATGATAGTGTCAGCATATGTATTGAGAGACAGTTATTTATTTCGGCACGCTAAGCTATGTATTCCCCGTACATCCCTACGCCATCACATAGTACGGGAACTACATAGTGGCGGGTTGAGCGGCCATTTTGGGCGGGATAAAACAAAAGCCTTAGTCGAGGAGAAATTCTATTGGCCTAAACTTCGCGTTTTAGTTGGGAAAATCGTGAGTAGCTGTCGGGTTTGTCAAATGTCTAAAGGGGGAAAGACTAATGTGGGACTATACACTCCGTTGCCTATTCCATCTAGACCTTGGGAGGACGTGAGTATGGACTTTATTTTGGGACTTCCTCCAACCCAGCGACGACACGATTCCATTTTTGTGGTGGTTGATAGGTTCTCTAAGATGGCTTATTTCATACCCTGTAGTAAGACTAATGACGCGTCTCACATTGCAAAATTATATTTTAAAGAGGTGGTGAGTCACTGCGGTGTTCCTAAGACCATTGTCTCAGATCGCGACGTTAAATTCACAATTTATTTTTGGAAGACGCTTTGGACATTATTGGGAACGAAGTTGTTGTTTTCGGCCGCCTATCACCCACAAACTGATGGGCAGACGGAAGTGGTAAATAGGAGTTTGGGAAACTTGTTGCGTTGTCTTGTGGGTGACCACAAAGGCACTTGGGATTTGCTCCTCCCCCAAGCCCAATTAGCCTACAACAACTCTACCAATCGGTCTACGGGTATGTCACCAAATGAAGTAGTGCACGGGTACCTTGCGAATGTGCCTATTGACTTGATTCCGTTACCTCCATCTTATCATACAAGTCAATTTGCACAATCTTTTGCCGAGCACATACATGACTTACACGCCCAAATACGAACAACTTTAGCTACCACGTATGAGTCGTATCGATCCCAAGCGAATTTACATCGGAGGGAGTCTAACTTCCAAGTTGGCGATCTTGTTTTAGTGCGCCTTATTCCCACGCGGCTGCCTTCTGGCACCGTTAAGAAGTTGGCACCAAAGCGAGCCGGCCCGTTTCGAATTATTAAGAGGCTAGGAGATAACGCGTTTGTTTTGGATTTGCCGACGGATTGGGGTATTTCACCCATTTTCAATGTTTCAGATTTAACGTCGTATGTTTCCATTCCAACTGAGTTGACTTCTACGCCTTCTTTTTCCCCCAATATTTCTTCCTCCACAAATGTCTCTTCTGGGTTGGTGAGTGGCAGTTCCGTGAGTCATTCTTCCATTGCACCTACAGGCCTAGCGCCGGGTGGTAAGTCTTCTACTTTGCTTCCACATGCTGATATGTTTCCTAGATTTCCCCGTACATTTCTTGTCCCAGCTCAGGTACTTGCAGATGGCTACACTTCTCCAGCTGATGGCGGCCATCGCCGCTTCCTCGTTCGTTGGCGTGATCGTCCGCCCTCCGACGACTCCTGGGTTATTGAGTCGGATCTCTTTCGCTTGGATGAGGACCTCCTCCGCCGCTACCTTGCAGCCCACTCATCGGTGCTAAGTGACTTTAAGGGGGGGGGGGGAGGATTGATGTCGGCTCGTCTCCCATCCCCTTGCCCGTTGATGCTAAGAGTGCTCGTGATCAAGTTGCTGTGGATGATGATCAATTTGCTCGTGATCAAGTTGATGCGGCGCAACATAAAGATGCTCGACGACCTTCTACCGCTACTCGTGACCTTGGTGGCTACAATCTTCGTTCGCGGCGGGCTTAAGCCCTTTCCTTATTTGCACCTTTATTTTCCTAGTTTAATGTTATCATTATTTCATGTTGTCTTTTATTTTGGACATGTTTAATTTTTGGTGTGCTCATAGCCATCCAATAGATGATAAATTGGATGGCTAGATTTATTTTGCTTGTTTTGGGACTTGCCTATATATAGGCTTATTTGATGAGAAATGAAGGCATGCTACTTGAAAACCTAAATTAATCCTCTCTTGAGAATTTCGGCCACCTCCCTTTGGGATTGCCGCCCCCCCCCCTCTCATCCTCCTTCTCCTCCTTTGTTAGCCAATCGCTTGGGTGATCCAAGGCTTGTGAAACGCAGAGGCGGATGCTTCTCGGTGTGACTCCGGTGAAGAAGAAGGTTGCCGCTCGGTGTGACGCCGGTGGTGCGTGGACGTGTGACTCTTCCACTTTCCTTGTGTGATCTTCACCCCATCTTGGGGAGGGTAATATCTACATCTTTCCTTTGTGATTTATTGTGAGATTTGGAATGGATGCAATGACTTTTTATCCGCGATCTTGAATACGATCTTTTGGATTTAATCAAAAACCTTCTTGCGTTTATTTTCGAAACCTTGCAAGAAGCCGGATCGGGTGGATCCTTTTGCTTGAGGAAGATCTTGGCATATAGTTATTGATCTTCCTCTCAAAAAGGTGTGGCGACCTTTGCTTTCGATCTTCGGTGGGAAAGGATTGGACTTTAATTAGATCGTCGCTTTTAGTCCACTCCCCTCCGTGTGTTTGTGCGGGATGACGGTGAATCGTGCGGCTAGAATGTTTGTGTTAGGACGCGTTAGAACGTGTTACGTAGGCTTGAGTTGTAAGAAAATCCGTACGCTATTTTAATCCGACGAATCCCTACTTCATGACAGGGCTGGAAGTCACTAGGTGTCATCCTTGGACCCCGAGTTGATCCCGCTGTCAAGCTCTCATTTACCTTGCAGGGCTGGAAGTCACTCGATTTCATCCTTAGACCCCGAGCAGATCTCACTGTCAGGCTCTCACCTAGCTGGCAGGACTGGAAGTCACTCGGTGTCAGCCCCTGGACCCCGAGCAGATCCCATTGTCAGGCTCCCACCTAGCTGGTAGGGCTGGAACTCACTCGGTGTCATCCTTGGACCCCGAGTAGATCTCGCTGTCAGGATCTCACCTAGCTGGCAGGGTTGGAAGTCACTCGGTGTCATCATTAGACCCCGAGTAAATCTCGCTGTCAGGCTCCCACCTAACTGGCAGTGCTGGAAGTCACTCGGGGAAGTCCTACTCCCCAAATAGTGTAACAAGTTTGGTTTTTCTTCTAAAAATAGAAGAGGAGAGCTCGGCATAGCCGAGTCCGGGCTCACCAGTTCAGCTCGGCCTCGACAGAAGGATGGCGAGCCAGGCCCTTGGACCTCGCTGAAGGGAGGCGAATCCCGCCAGGATACCTCACCCGCCACTTTGTTTTACTTGGGAAAAGTTAGTGAATTTGGTCTTATATTGATAAAGTTATGTGCAGCTCGCGAGCGAGCAGGGACGAATCCTGAGAATCGACGAGCTCTAAAAATACGCTCTCAGGGGCGAGTCCTAACAACTGTCCTACTCGCAAAATCTATCTATGCGAGGTCACCAAGGGAAGGGCTCGCGGGCTGTAACATCCCATGTTACTTCTAGGCCCCTTCCACATAGATTGGGTTAGGCATGGGATGGGTGTCAAGGGTTTTAGCTAGGTTTGACCCTAGGTAGTGGGTTATAGCCATATGGGGCCCACTATAGGACCAAGTCAACTAGGTCAAACTAGACTAAATAGGGACCCAAACCACACCATGACCCCACCACATTGCCCTAACCCTAAAAATAATCTAAGTGCACCCTAGGGCATGCCATTAGGTCAACATTTTGACCCCAGTTGACTAAAGTCAACCTTGGGCCTAATTTGGTCAAACCCAAACTCATAAGCCAATTAGCCTAGGTAGGGCACCCCCTTGACCCAACTCAAGTTGGGTGGTGCCACTAGACCCATTACCACCAAGTAGGGTTAGCCCACCCACTATGTTGACTAATTCAACTCTCCAAGTCAACAAGTCAACTATTTGACCTAAAAGAGGGAAATGAAGACCAAGCCACCCTCCTTTGGACCAAGCCCACCAAATTTGGCCCATGGCCAGCCCAAGTGAACAAGACCAGCCCTACCCCTCTAAATCAGGAGAGAGAATGCATGCAAAGGGGTAGAAATGGGATTTTGAGAGAAAGAGGAGAGAGAAATGGGGATGAAGGGGAATGGTGGCCACATGGCCACCCCTTCAGCTGAAATCCTCTGCCCAACACCAACTGGCCGACCTCCTCACATCATTCCAGAAGAAATTGTGGGCTGTGTGCCACTTGGCAAGCAGGGGCGGAGCAACCAAGGCTGAGCCCGAGCTCACCTTGGTTGTATCTCCCCATATACACCACCTCAGCCCCAATTAACCCCTCCATCAACTTCAGAGTGAGGGAAGGAATTGAAATCGAGTGCTGGAACATGGAAATCGGTGGAGAATCAAGCATTCGGGGTGGAGCTCGCCGGCACACCACCACCATGGAAAACCGCCGCCTTACCCGCAGCCAAGCCCCAATCCAGGTTCGTTTCACCTCACCTCTACCCGTACTAGGATCCTAGATCGATTAGGTGAGATATCGGGCTCAACTGAGCCTGATGCCATTGGAGAAAAGTGAGATTTTTCCAAGCTTTAGAAACCGCTCGGGATCGCCGTCGCCGCCGTCTCCCGCCGCCCCATCACCTGGAAACGATAGCCACCACCACCGTGAAGGTGATGACACCGTTGGCCGGGGGTGGCGCCGCCTCAGCTGGCCAGAAACTGCCTGCAAACATCGCCCAGGTCGGCTCAATCTCAGCCGTCGGATGGGTGGAGAAGATGACCGGATCCCGTTCATATATACTTTAGGATTCGTGCAGATATTTAAATATAAGTTAAATTTAATCATTATGAATAGTAAAATTATGTCACACTTATTCAGTGACCTTGCATGCCATTTTTAGGCCTCGTAGATGCATTTCCAGAAATGGATCCCTGAATGAAAAATGTAGCCTGACCTGGTACCTTTAATTTAACATCTTAATCATTAACTTTGGTTCAGTATTCTGGCCTGTAGGACATTTCGCCTAGGACTGGTCGTAGACAAGGGCAGAAATTCATTTGAATGCCCAAGTCAAACCAGCAATCACCATGGCCCCGAATTTTGGGTACATGCATGATTAGGGCATACCTAGCTGCTGCCAAAATTTAGGAATTTTTGAAACAACTTTTTCTATAGTTTTGGTCATAATATCAAAATGTAAATAAATGAAATATATGGAGTTATATGACTCCTCATGGCCCCAAATTTTGGAGGTGGGTCCTTGGGAACATCATTAGTGCATGATACAAATTTCAGCACTTTTGGATCACTGCATGATGGAACATCCACTTGCATGTGTTGGTGTATATAGTGCCTTGGTGTGCCAATAACAATAATTTAAATATTATCCATTCAGCCTAATGGAGGCATTCAAAAATCTTGGATTTGATTCCAGTGGTTCATTAGGGTAAATTTCACCCCTCAGATTATTTATGGGATTTTTGGAATCAAAAATCCCATTAATTGGAATTTTTAAAAATATAGCTCCTTTTGAAAATAAATTTGAAAAATAGGTTTTCCTCAAGTACAAATCCTCAAACTTTGCCAAGTTGAAAATAAGGTTATATTTGACTTAGGAAAATTTGATCTTTCTGTTTGAAGAACTTTTGGAGTAAAATATCTTAAAATGCCCATTTTATCCTTATTTCATTTATTCTTGAATTGATGGATATGCACCTCAGAAAAATTTGGAAATATTTCTAGTGTTGTAAAATTGTATTATTAGTCTTGCATAAGTATTTCAGAATTTATGGGTGTATTGATAGTTTTTAAATTAATATAATGGCATTTTGGTAAATATGTAAGAATGGAAATTGATAGGCCATTACACTATAAAAGTTGATGAAACTCTGCCAATAGTCATAAATTAATGTTTTATATGTTTTGTAATTTTCCTGGAATTTTGGATTACATATTCCCTGTAGTTCATTTGGAAAATGGAAATTATGTGAATTTGGTATTAAATAAGGAATTGGTATAAATATTCAAAGGAAAATTATGAAACTCTGTAGACAGAAATATTTTATCATTATACAACTCAGGAAAAATTACCTAGGTCAGTGGATTTTAAATCATACTACTTCATGTGTAAAGTGACATAGGAATTAATTTAAAAGATTTAATTAAGGGATTAATTGGCCAAGGAAAATCATGAGAATCCATATGAAAGTTCCATTAGCCCATACCACCCTAGGAGAAATAGTTAGGGTCAAGAGACCCTAAGGATTGGAAGATTCCTTTTTGGGGTAATAATAGGACATGGTCTGCATATAACATAAATAGGTCTTGCCTTAGGGGTTACCAGAGGATTGATTATCAGAAGAATAAGGGAGTGAAATATGAATAACCCCTGGTGGTAGTATTGTCTTAGTGATGGGGTTAAAAGTGCAAGTCTTTAGGTAGCAACTGGAGTGGAGGTCGACGGAAGACCGTCGGTTTCCCGGTAATATCTTAAGTCACTAGGATTGTTCTAGAGCAATAAAGAGAGATGGGGTGAAATATGGGTAGTCATCAACTAAAGTAAATATCCTTGCGAAAGGGAACTTTGGGCATAATCCCATCGTAGTTCCTAGTACCCCCGAGAGCCCTTCACCGGGTATACCCTGGGCAGTCCTTGGATTAACCTTAAATCACTAAGTATAATAACCCGTAGACAAGAGTAGTCTAATAGGTTAAGAAATTGTTGTAACTTCTCACCCATGTAGGGTTGGAGAGATTCATGATATATGCTCACCCGTGTAGGGTTTGAGGGAATTGGTATAAGGCACTATTATGCGTTCTAACCCGGGTTGGGTTTGAGGGTTTCAGGACGGGTTTGGTCCTGCGAGCGGAAGGCTCGGAATAAAATACTTGCATGTGCATAAATCTAGTGGCGGGGCATGCGGTAATGGCCGTTTGTCACACCGATGACAGTACGGTGCACCAGGCAGTTGTGAGGGTTAGAGGGGCCAGTGGGTTGTTTTACACTGCGGTCTGGAGGACGACCCCCGATAACGCACATCCGACCCAACAAGACTGACGGGTTGTCAGCAAAGTACGTACGTGAGAATCTAGAGTGCACCTTGGACGTGTACAGAGGCGTATGAGAGGGGTCTAAGGATTGGTAGTGTGTATACCGGCCTAGAAGCGGAGACGCCCGCTCCGCTGCTGCCGTAGCCACATCGGTGGTACCCGAGAGTGATGCTAGCTCTCAAAAAGTGGGAACTAAAGGTCTGTGATCACAGAGTCGTTGTGTGTGAGTTGCACTTGCCTGTGCATAAAATTGCATCATAACATTCATCCATATTAGGTCATACACTTCATAGATCCTTATCATATAAATTAGTATGAGCTCTTTTATATGATAAGTTAAATTTCCTAGAAATCCTAACTTATATATTTGTATGGGCATTTATATAAGCTAGGGTACTTTTGTGATGGTAGTATAGTGGTAGAATGGTTTATTTACTTGCTCTTACTGCTGTTCTTTACTTCCTTTACTGTACTGCTCTTACTTACTTGTACTATATTTAGAACTGCTAGTGTAGAACAATATTACTTATTACAACTACTAGTTAGTTTCTGCCACCTGCTTCCACTTTTGCTACCCCTTGTTGTCCTCCGCTTCGTTCTCCCGCTCGGTGCCTAGGAGCTGCGGGGTGAGGTGCGGAGGAAACGACTTAGTCTTTTTGACTAATGGTCGGTGACCATACTATTTTTAGGAGCCCGTGGAGATGGAGCACCAGCATGATGAGGAGACAGGACGTGAGGAGCAGATACCACTGTAGCAGGCTACTACCACTACTAGGCGTCCTCAGGTGGGACGAGTTCTGATGTATTAGTGTAGCTTCTGTTTTTATTTTGAGAGAGAGTGGATTTGATGTACCTAGCATAAGCCCTTATTACTCTTTCTTTTTGTACTCTTCTGTGGACTATATTGGTGTACTTTTCATTTCATATATATGATTGTACTATGTGACTTGTGGATTTATATACTGCTTTACTTCTTCTTCTCATATTGTCCTACAGGTTAAATGATCGTACTAGCCAGCAGGATCGGCGTGTTGCGGTGTCGACTAACCCGTGCGTTAGTGCCACCGTAAGACGGCGGTTCTGGGCATAAGACCCGGTAGTCCTCCTTGGTAAGGGGGAGGTAGGGATCTTACAAACTGGTATCACTTGACCAACGATCATATGAGAAAGAAGTCCACAACACCGTATCACCCCCGCCCGAGCATTAGTTTGTGGACAAACTATGCAGCGGAAGCCGTGGTGAACCATGTGTAAAAGTCACATAAAATGGTCCACGAAGTACAATGAGTTAGGCCAGTTTTGTTTTAACCTTACCTTTATGCAACCTCCATAGGTCGCCGCGCCGCAAAATGTGGCTCCTCCCCCTCCAGCTGTCACTCCATTCCTACATACGGAGATGGGGCAGACTTTCACTGCGATTCTGGACGCCTTCAAATCCCAGCAAGTCCCGGCTCCGAAGCCAAATCCGGGATCGAACTGGCTGAGTGCTTTCAAGAGTCTGTCCCCACCAGTGTACCGTGGGACAGAGGATGCGGTAAAGACGGAGGAATGGCTGGAGGCCATACACAAGATTTTAGCAGGCATCAGCTGCCCGGTTGGCGAGGCAGTACCTCTAGCCACCTCTACACTAGAGGCTCATGCGAAGAGATGGTGGAAATCAGTGCGGGAGTCTACATATGCAGACTGCGAGCTGTCAGAGATATCATGGGAGGAGTTTGGCGATGTATTTCTGGATCACTTCGTCTCTGTTACGGACATAGATGCCTTGGAGGAGAGGTTTTTGAACCTCAGGCAGGGGACTAGATCAGTGATCGAGTATCAGCAAGAGTTCTCTCATTTGGCCAGGTTCGCAGGGATTCAGGATACCGATGATAGGAGGTATGCCAAGAGGTTCTACCGGGGGCTCAGGGACGATTTGAGGCAGGCCTTGCTGTTCATTTCTCATGGCACCTCTAGGTAGATCATCGAGATGGCAAAGAAGCTGGAGGCTGACCAGCTGATTGTGCAAGGCAGAGGGAAGAGACCATTTGATGAGTCGACATCAGGAGAGAGCAGCAGGGGCTCTCAGCGAGGCAGGACTATCAGATACAAGAAGGGTGGGGGACGTCGTCGTCCCAACTTCAGGCAGGAGCAGGGGCCTCCTCCAGCATTGGCCCCCCCACCTCTACAGGTGCATGATCCGAGGAGACAGGATGACCGTGGCCACCGACAGGTAGTTTGTTACGGATGCCGCCAGCCCGGGCACATTAGGTCGGAGTGCCCGCATCGATTCCATCCTCCTCCTCCTCCACCTCTAGTGGCCCCAATACAGCAGGTCCGAGGCCGAGGCTGAGGACGAGGCCGAGGCTGGGGATATCACGACAGGAGACGCGAGCAGGAGCAGATATACGCCTTGGACCTCACAGAGCAGAGGATCCCCGAGGAGGTTATCACAAGTACTTAAGGTTAATTATTAAATTTCTTGAGTTTTCAATTATATAGTACCTGGAACTATAGGGTAACAATTAATTTTAACTTAAACAAACCTCAGGCATAGTTATGATCAGCGGCAAGCCCGCTCATACTCTCTTCGACATGGGTGCTTCGCACTCGTTCGTATCCGAGGCATTCATAGACGGACTCGAAGGCGTGGAAAGATTTCCTGGACTAGAGATGAGGGTGCGTCTACCCGATGGGTCAGAGCTGCGGACCACTGCACATTGTGATATGGAGGCCGAGATTGGCGGCAAGGCATTTGAAGCGCCAGCAACTATTCTGAAGCTGCAGGACTTCGACTTGATTTTGGGTATGACATGGTTACATCGGAACCATGCTCAGATAGATTATCCGTCCAGGAGGATCACGCTAAGGCATGGCGACTCCCATGTTATCATCGAAGGTATTCAGCCTATCTGCCACACATTGTTATCTTCTGTACAGGCTGTGAAGGCCCACGAGCAGGGAGAAGAAGTCTACCTTATCTGCTTTGAGACATTGGGGACAGAGACTTCTATTATAGATGTTCAGGTGGTCCGGGATTTCCCCGACGTATTCCCGGAGAAATTGCCCGGGCTACCACCAGCCAAAGTTGTTGATTTCGGGATCCAGCTAGTACCGGGAGCGACGCTGGTGTCTCGGGCACCTTACAGGATGTCTTCCAGGGAGTTAGCAGAGTTCAGGACTAACCTTTAGGAGCTAGTTGAGTCGGGATTTGTGCGGCCTAGTTCATCGCCATGGGGAGCGCCAGTTCTATTTGTGAAGAAGAAAGACGGATCGTTACGACTATGCATAGATTACCGGGAGCTGAACCGGTTAACGGTCCGCAATACCTATCCACTGCCTCGGATAGATGAGATATTTGATCAGTTACAGGGAGCCTTCTGGTTCTCTAAGCTAGATTTGCGATCCGGCTACTACCAGCTCCGCATCCGGGAAGAGGACATACCGAAGACGGCGTTCAGTTCACGCTATGGATTATACGAGTTCACGGTGATGCCTTTTGGGCTCACGAATGCCCCTGCCGCATTCATGAGTCTAATGAACCGTGTGTTCGAGCCCTTCTTAGACCGCTTCGTGATTGTATTCATCGACGACATTTTGATATATTCCCGGACTCAGGAAGAGCATACAGAGCATTTGACGCTGGTCATGCAGAGGCTGATGGAGTCCCAGTTATACGCAAAGTTTTCAAAGTGCCAGTTCTGGCTGCAAGAGGTGGCTTTCCTGGGACACACGATCAGTGGGGCTGGATTAGCAGTGGACCCAGCCAAGATAGAGGCAGTAAGGGATTGGCCACGGCCAAAGACAGCATCCGATATTCGCAGCTTCCTGGGTTTGGCAGGGTACTATCGGAAGTATGTGGAGGGGTTCTCGAGGATAGCCCTCCCCCTCATGACTTTGACGAGGAAGGATACTGAGTTCACCTGGACAGAGCAGTGTGAGGCAGCATTTCAGGAGATGAAGGACCGACTCATCTCATCCCCTATTCTTGCGCTTCCATCCGGGAGTGAAGGATTTCAGATTTACACAGATGCCTCTTACCAGGGGATGGGTGCTGTCCTGATGCAGCATGTACATGTTATTGCTTATGCTTCGAGACAGTTGAAGAAGCATGAGCATAACTATCCAGTACATGACTTAGAGCTCGGGGCTGTGGTATTCGCCCTAAAGATATGGAGGCATTACCTATACAGGATTCATTGTGATATTTATTCAGATCACAAGAATCTTAAATATGTCGATACGCAGAAAGACTTGAACTTACGACAGAGGAGATGGCTGGAATTCCTCTGCGATTATGATTATAAGATCCACTACCATCCGAGGAAAGCGAACACTGCAGCAGATGCCAGAGTAGGAGGCCCGACACTTCTGGACTGGAGCCACGATTGATGTCCATAGAGCTGCTGCGGATGATGGAGGACATGCACATCACCATGGTATCTGAGGCCGAACCAGTGGTATATCGTGAGTATTTGAGCTCAGTGATCAGTAGTGATGACATACGAGAGCGCATCCGAACACATCAGAGGCGGGATGCTGCATTACAGCCGATTTTTAGTGCCCTAGAAAGGGGCAAGATTGAGGACTACACGATACAGGATGATCTTCTTCGATTCCGTGGACGCATTTACATACCCGCAGGAGGCAGTATCCGGGAGGACATACTCAGAGAGGCTCATTGCTCCAGATTTTCAGTGCATCCCAGCATCACCAAGATGTGGGCAGATTTGCGGAGGTCTATGTATTGGCCTGGGATGAAGAGGGAGATCACTCACTTTGTGACATTCTGCGAGACATGTCAGCGCATGAATGCGGAATGTAAGAGTCCAGGAGGTTTGCTACAGCCACTGCCAGTACCAGAGTGGAAGTTCGAGGACATTGCTATGGATTTTGTGCACGGACTACCTCGCTCCCACTCTGGGCATGATTCTATATGGGTCATAGTAAATAGACTGACCAAGGTAGCGGGCTTTATTCCAGTTCGGAAGGATGCCCCAGTTACAGTTCTGGTGAGATTATTTGTGGAGCAGTTCGTCAGATATCATGGCATTCCTAGGACGATCATTTTGGACCGTGATGGTCGGTTCAATTCGAGCGAGTGGAGGGCCGTGCATGCTTACTTGGGCTCTCAGCTCACTTTTAGTACCGCCTTCCACCCGCAGACCGACGGACAGACCGAGTGGACCATCCAGACCATAGAGGACCTACTCAGACTATGCATATTGGATACGGGGAAGCCTTAGGAGAGGCTGTTGCCACTGATGGAGTTCTCGTATAATAACAGCCACCAGGCTAGCATCAGGATGGCTCCATATGAGGCACTTTATGGGAGGAAGTGCCGGACACCGCTATCATGGGTTCAGGATGTGGATACCAGGGCTCTTGGATCAGATTATATAGAGGATACTGAGGTTCAGATTCGTTTGATCAGAGATCGGCTACTAGAGGCCCAGAGCAGGCAGGCAAAGTATTATGATGCTCGGCACCGGAAGGTGGAGTTCCAGGTTGGAGACAGAGTTTTCTTGAAGATACGTCCAGTACACGGTGTCTCTTGGGTGCGGAGGCACAAGAAGCTCAGTCCACGATACATGGGGCCATACTTGATCCTGGAGCGGATCAGCCCCTTAGCTTACAGACTGCAGCTGCCACCGGAGTTGGGTGCATTGCATGACGTCTTCCATGTTTCTTCCTTGCGAAGAGCTCTCCTTCGACCGGAGCAGCACATTACTACTACAGCCGGACCAATAGAGCCTGACAGATCAGTTAGATTGGAGCCGATCCGGATTGACGATACAACCATCCGAGTGTTGCGGAAGAAGAAGGTCCCTCTTGTGAAGGTGCTGTGGTCCAACCATGGACGGGAGGAGCACACCTGGGAGCCGAGGGATCTAATGCTGGAGCGACACCCGGAGCTGTTCACCTCAGGTATATTTTAGTTTACATGTTAAAAAGTTCTTATAAATCTTGCAAATAGACCCCGTAAACCCGAACTTAAATTTCGAGGACGAAATTATTTTTCTTGGTTTTTGGAATTTGTAACATCCCATGTTACTTGTAGGCCCCTTCCACTTAGATTGGGTTAGGCATGGGATGGGTGTCAAGGGTTTTAGCTAGGTTTGACCCTAGGTAGTGGGTTGTAGCCATATGGGGCCCACTATAGGACCAAGTCAACTAGGTCAAACTAGCCTAAATAGGGACCCAAACCACACCATGACCCCACCACATTGCCTTAACCCTAAAAACAATCTAAGTGCACCCTAGGGCATGCCATTAGGTCAACATTTTGACCCCAGTTGACCAAAGTCAATCTTGGGCCTAATTTGGTCAAACCCACACTCATAAGCCAATTAGCCTGGGTAGGGCACCCCCTTGACCCAACCCAAGTTGGGTGGTGCCACTAGACCCATTACCACCAAGTAGGGTCAGCCTACCCACCATGTTGACTAAGTCAACTCTCCAAGTCGACAAGTCAACTATTTGACCTAAAAGAGGGAAATGAAGACCAAGCCACCCTCCTTTGGACCAAGCCCACCAAATTTGGCCCATGGCCAGCCCAAGTGAACAAGACCAGCCCTACCCCTCTAAATCAGGAGAGAGAATGCATGCAAATGGGTAGAAATGGGATTTTGAGAGAAAGAGGAGAGAGAAATGGGGATGAAGGGGAATGGTGGCCACATGGCCACCCCTTCAGCTGAAATCCTCTGCCCAACACCAACTGGCCGACCTCCTCACTTCATTCCAGAAGAAATTAGGGGCTGTGTGCCACTTGGCAAGCATGGGCGGAGCAACCAAGGCTGAGCCCGAGCTCACCTTGGTTGTATCACCCCATATACACCACCTCAGCCACAATTAACCCCTCCATCAGCTTCAGAGTGAGGGAAGGAATTGAAATCTAGTGCTGGAACATGGAAATCGGTGGAGAATCAAGCATTCGGGGTGGAGCTCTCCGGCGCACCACCACCATAGAAAACCGCCGCATTACCCGCAGCCAAGCCCCAATCCAGGTTCGTTTCACCTCACCTCTACCCGTACTAGGATCCTAGATCGATTAGGTGGGATATCGGGCTCAACTGAGCCTGATGCCATGGGGGAAAAGTGAGATTTTTCCAAGCTTTAGAAACCGCTCGGGATCGCCGTCGCCGCCGTCTCCCGCCACCCCATCACCGGGAAACGATAGCCACCACCACCGTGAAGGTGATGGCACCGTTGGCCGGGGGTGGCGCCGCCTCAGCTGGCCGGAAACAGCCAGCAAACATCGCCCAGGTCAGCTCAATCTCAGCCGTCGGATGGGTGGAGAAGATGACCGGATCCCGTTCATATATACTTTAGGATTCGTGCAGATATTTAAATATAAGTTAAATTTAATCATTATGAATAGTAAAATTATGTCACACTTATTCAGTGACGTTGCATGCCATTTTTAAGCCTCTTAGAGGCATTTCCAGAAACTGATCCCTGAATGAAAAATGTAGCCTGACCTGTTACCTTTAATTTGACATCTTAATCATTAACTTTGGTTCAGTATTCTTGCCTGTAGGACATTTCGCCTAGGACTGGTCCTAGACAAGGGCAGAAATTCATTTGAATACCCAAGTCAAACCAGCAATCACCATGGCCCCGAATTTTGGGTACATGCATGATTAGGGCATACCTAGCCGCTGCCAAAATCTAGGAATTTTTGAAACAACATTTTCTATAGTTTTGGTCATAATATCAAAATGTAAATAAATGAAATATATGGAGTTATATGACTCCTCATGGCCCTAAATTTTGGAGGTGGGTCCTTGGGAACATCATTAGTTAAGTATACAAATTTCAGCACTTTTGGATCACTGCATGATGGAACATCCACTTGCATGTGTTGGTGTATATATTGCCTTAGTGTGCCAATAGCAATAATTTAAATATTGTGCATTCAGCCTAATGGAGGCATTCAAAAATCTTGGATTTGATTCCAGTGGTTCATTAGGGTAAATTTCACCCCTCAGATTAATTATGGGATTTTTGAAATCAAAAATCCCATTAATTGGAATTTTTAAAAATATAGCTCCTTTTGAAAATAAATTTGAAAAATAGGTTTTTCTCAAGTACAAATCCTCAAACTTTGCCAAGTTGAAAATAAGGTTATATTTGACTTAGGAAAATTTGATCGTTCTGTTTGAAGAACTTTTGGAGTAAAATATCTTAAAATGCCCATTTTAGCCTTATTTCATTTATTCTTGAATTGATGGATATGCACCTCAGAAAAATTTGGAAATATTTCTAGTGTTGTAAAATTGTATTATTAGTCTTGCATAATTATTTCAGAATTTATGGGTGTATTGATAGTTTTTAAATTAATATAATGTCATTTTGGTAAATATGTAAGAATGGAAATTGATAGACCATTACACTATAAAGTTGATGAAACTCTGCCAATAGTCATAAATTAATGTTTTATATGTTCTGTAATTTTCCTGGAATTTTGGATTACATATTCCCTGTACTTCATTTGGAAAATGGAAATTATGTGAATTTGGTATTAAATAAGAAATTGTTATAAATAATCAAAGGAAAATTATGAAACCCTGTAGACAGAAATATTTTATCATTATACAACTCAAGAAAAATTACCTAGGTCAGTGGATTTTAAATCATACTACTTCATGTGTAAAGTGACCTAGGAATTAATTTAAAAGATTTAATTAAGGGATTAATTGGCCAAGGAAAATCATGAGAATCCATATGATAGTTCCATTAGCCCATACCACCCTAGGAGAAATAGTTAGGGTCAAGAGACCCTAAGGATTGGAAGATTCCTTTTTGGGGTAATAATAGGACATGGTCTGCATATAACATAAATAGGTCTTGCCTTAGGGGTTACCAGAGGATTGATTATCGGAAGAATAAGGGAGTGAAATATGAATAACCCCTGGTGGTAGTATTGTCTTAGTGATGGGGTTAAAAGTGCAAGTCTTTAGGTAGCAACTGGAGTGGAGGTCGACGGAAGACCGTCGGTTTCCCGGTAATATCTTAAGTCACTAGGATTGTTCCAGAGCAATAAAGAGAGCTGGGGTGAAATATGGGTAGTCATCAACTAAAGTAAATATCCTTGCGAAAGGGAACTTTGGGCCTAATCCTATCGTAGTTCCTAGTGCCCCCGAGAGCCCTTCACCGGGTATACCCTGGGCAGTCCTGAGATTAACCTTAAATCACTAAGTATAATAACCCGTAGACAAGAGTAGTCTAATAGGTTAAGACATTGTTGTACCTTCTCACCTGTGTAGGGTTGGGGAGATTCATGATATATGCTCACCCGTGTAGGGTTTGAGGGAATTGGTATAAGGCACTATTGTGCGTTCTAACCCGGGTTGGGTTTGAGGGTTTCAGGACGGGTTTGGTCCTGCGAGCGGAAGGCTCGGAATAAAATAATTGCATGTGCATAAATCTAGTGGCGGGGCATGCGGTACTGGCCGTTCGTCACACCAATGGCAGTACGGTGCACCAGGCGGTTTTGAGGGTTAGAGGGGCCAGTGGGTTGTTTTACACTGTGGTCTGGAGGACGACCCCCGATAACGCACATCCGACCAAACAAGACTGACGGGTTGTAAGCAAAGTACGTACGCGAGACTCTAGAGTGCACCTTGGACGTGTACAGAGGCGTATGAGAGGGGTCTAAGGCTTGGTAGTGTGCATACCGGCCTAGAAGCGGAGACGCCTGCTCCGCTGCTGCCGTAGCCACAACGGTGGTACCCGAGAGTGATGCTAGCTCTCAAAAAGTGGGAACTAAAGGTCTGTGATCACAAAGTCTTTGTGTTTGAGTTGCACTTGCCTGTGCATAAAATTGCATCATAACATTCATCCATATTAGGTCATACGCTTCATAGATCCTTATCATATAAATTAGTATGGGCTCTTTTATATGATAAGTTAAATTTCCTGGAAATCCTAACTTATATATTTGTATGGGCATTTATATAAGTTAGGGTACTTTTGTGATGATAGTATAGTGGTAGAATAGTTTATTTACTTGCTCTTACTGCTGTTCTTTACTTCCTTTACTGTACTGCTCTTACTTACTTGTACTATATTTAGAACTACTAGAGTAGAACAATATTACTTATTACAATTGCTAGTTAGTTTCTGCCACTTGCTTCCACTTTTGCTACCACTTGTTGTACTCCGCTTCGTCCTCCCGCTCGGTGCCTAGGAGCTGCGGGGTGAGGTGCGGAGAAAATGACTTAGTCTTTTTGACTAATGGTCGGTGACCATACTATTTTTAGGAGCCCGTGGAGATGGAGCACCAGCACGATGAGGAGACAGGACGTGAGGAGCAGATACTGCTGCAGCAGGCTACTACCACTACTGGGCGTCCTCAGGTGGGACGATTTCTGATGTATTAGTGTAGCTTCCATTTTTATTTTGAGAGAGAGTGGATTTGATGTACCGGGCATAAGCCCTTATTACTCTTTCTTTTTGTACTCTTCTGTGGACTATATTGGTGTACTTTTCATTTCATATATATGATTGTACTATGTGACTTGTGGACTCGTGGATTTATATACTGCTTTACTTCTTCTTCTCATATTAGCCTACAGGTTAAATGATCGTACTAGCCGGCAGGATCGGCGTGTTGCGGTGTCGACTAACCCGTGCGTTAGTGCCACCGTAAGACGACGGTTCTGGGCATAAGACCCTGTAGTCCTCCTTGGTAAGGGGGAGGTAGGGGTCTTACACGGGCAATCCAAACACAGCAAAAAAATGAAGAAAAATGGACAAGGATATAATCAAAAATATATTCCATTGCACAATAATGATTATAGGTGGAGCTCGCCTCAGCGAGAAAACAAAAAGGAAAAAAAATATACAAAATCAGCCCTTGCCCCCCCCCCCCCCCCCCGCCGGATTGACGATCCTCCTCCTCTCCGCCGGATGGGTCCTGAAAGCATTTCCCAAAGAGCGCGTCCAGGCTGTCCTCCTTCTCGCTGGGCGGTGTCGCCGGGAACAAGCTCGACATCAGGTCCCGGACTGAGATCTCCTCGCACCCCTCCACTAGAACTCCAGTGTCCTTCATCATCTGGAGGGTGCATTCGGTGGCCTGGATGGAGTTGATCCGCAGCCTCTCGGCGAGGTCAGCCTCGCCAAAGATCCTTGGGCTCTTATAGGGTAAGCCGGGCTCAACATCGCGAGCCGAGAAGAAGATCTCAGCCTGGCGGCGGACCTCGCGGCTGAGGCTTGTATTCTCCTCCGTCAGCTTCGCGTTCGTCCCCTCCAATTCGGCAAGGCGGGCACGTAGCTGCCCAATCTCCTCTTACTGCCCAGCAGCGCGAGCTCGTAACTCTCCAGCGGCCATGGCATCTTGATAGGGAAGCGTATCAACAATAGAGCCAAAAAAGAATTCCAAGTAAAAAGGGAGGAGGGTAGGCGACAGCCCGATGCTTACCAGTCTGCCGGCGGCCTGGGTGAAAAGATTCTAAGCAATGCCGAGCTGCCTCATGAAATCGACGGCTTTATCCTTGGTGACGTCGCGAGCCTGCTCGGCCTTCTGGAGGAGGTTGTTGAGGTTGAAGCTGCGGCGGACCACCATATGGTGGAGCTCCATAGCCAACATATACACCTGCAGGCCCTCATGGACCAGCTGCCGCAGGGAGATGCCCTTGTAGGTCTCGACGTCCTCGTGGCAATAAAGGCCGAAGCCAAGGGCGTAGGCGTGACCGGTTGCGGGCTCGCAGTCAGCCCAAGAGGGGTGGAGGGTAGATATGGAGACCTGGTGAGCCGCCTCATCCCACTGGACCATCGGCTCGCCCGCCAAGCCCTTCCACCTCACCCCAAAGCTGAAAAGGGGGTGTTCTTTCGGCGGGGCAGGCTCGCGAGCCGCCTTCTTCACCGCGGGAGGAGTATAGGTCACCATGGGGGGAGCAGGGGTCTCGACAACTTCCTTCTCTTGCTGGTGATCTCCTTGAGCGGGCTCTCTGGCGACCCGTCAGGAATGACCTCCGGCGAGCTCATGTACGTGGGGCTTTATTGATGTTGTTGTTATTGTTACACCCGCAGAGCCAGCACGACTCTCATATTTTTTGGTAAATGTTGGCGATGGGGTGGGCTCGACCCCACGTCCTCAAGCCGCCTCTTGCTGGAGGAGGGCTTGGAGAAAGCCGCCTCGTCGCGGTAGGCTGCCGCCGCTGCCTTCGCGCGAGCGAGAGGGTCCACATACAACCCCAAGTCTGCAAACGGCGGGTTCACGGGGATTAGCCGCTCCCCTGCAAGAAAAAACTTGGAAAAGTTAGAATATTTTCAACGGTAATATGGCAAGCTCGGCAATGAGGAGAGGACAATACCTTTGCTGGGCAGAATGAGGAGGAGCGTGTCAAGGCCCCTTAGCAGGAAGGTGACCTCAAAGTACTTGTGGAGGAAGAAATTCTGGAGGTCGACATCATTGCCGGACACGGCCGACGGACGGTAGATCTCCTCGCCCTTTTGCTGTGGGGAGAAGGGGATGTTGCCGAGATCGCCCTTGATGAAGGCGATCTTCGTCATCCAGTTGTGGTGCTTGTTCGCGATCTCACGAACCTTGATCATCGAGCCCATGAAGTAGGCAATGCCATCCAGCGTCGCCTTGTAGGAGAAGAGCTTCCTGAACACCGTCAGGTTGAACTCAATCCTCTCTCGGTGGAGGTAACTCGCGTACGCCACCATCATGGCGATGGCGTTTGAATTCAGCTGCGCGGGCACCGCGCCGTAATATTTCAGAATCTGGCGGATCTCTGGCCAGAGGGGAAGTCGCAACCCCACCTGAAAATGCGAGATGGGGAACATGAGTTCGTCGTCAGAGAATGTGTTGATGGTCTCCCCCTCCCTAGGCCGACAAGCTTCAAAGTCGGGCGGCACGTAGTTGCCAACAAATTCCGTGAGCTCCGCCTCGATGGTGTTCCCCTCAAAGAAGCAGTAATCTCCAAAGTGTTGGGCACACTTGGTGCGGCCATCAGTGTCAGGATTAGTTTTGCCCATGATCGCAAGAGGGGTGGAGCGCGAGTCGGAAAGAGGAAAAGCACAGGAATAGAGGGAAAGAGTAAGCAGTTAAGGCAATAGTATGGGGGTTGGTGGGGGGGGGGTATTTATAGAAAAAGTAATCTGGGGGCCAAGCTGTCCAATCAGCCCAGCTTGCCATCCCAGTTCGCCAACCCCCAGCTCCCGACTTCCGGCGCATTCCAACTAAGGCTAAGTCAAATGAGAAGCAATATAATTACTATTATTCAAACACAAGACACATCTAAGAATGTTTGAAGTTTTTTATTACAGCAATCTAGTGCAGGAATAAAGAAGCGGGGAGCACGAGCAGGGGGGAACCAGGAGGCGAGTACCTGTCGGCGCGGCAAGGGAGCCATCTTCTATCTACCTCGGCCTCGCATCCCCCGTCCCACAGATTTTCGCGCGCGGAGGAGCTCGTGAATCCTCCCCGAATTCCTCTACGCCACCGAGAGGCCGTCGTCTATCTCATCTAGGAGCCGAGAAGGAGACGTCATCTTGCCAGCCTGGCCACTTCGCACCTCGTCAGTGAGACGCGCGTAGTCGCGTTGTAACGCCTCGTTGACTTCCTGCACCTCACGCAGCTCTCATACCAGTTTCTTGAAAAGCTTGACCCCCTCCTCGTCAGCTCGCCTTGCTCCACTTCAGGGCCCAGTTAAGAGTCCAGCAAACTCGGGGAGGGGAGGGGAGAGTAATCGACTGCCCGCGAAGATTCCTTGGCAGCGGATTGGCTAGGGGGAGTTGTGAAGACAGAAGCATCAACAAGGGGAGGTGTGCTGGGAAATCGCATGACAAGAATCCGAGGCCAAATTTACCTGATGAACTCAATAACTCAAAGGAGGTGCACGGAGGGACAAACCTCAGGTCCTTCCTGCGCCATGGGCCACACATTCCCGGAGAGAGATGCTCGAATCCCGGGATGGGGATGGTTTCCGGACCCGCCCCCGTGGTCACAACAGCTCGCTGAGGGGAGGGGGCACGCACCGGCGAGTTCGGCTTTTACGAGCTCACCCCCAAGGTCCCAAAGGGAGGGGACAGGTCCCGGGGACGCTTCTCCCGAGTCATGAATTGCGAGTCCCCAAGAGTGGTCTTGGCTCGTGGGGTAGTGTCTCGCGTCGCGACGCCCCCCATGCCATCATGCTGGCTATCCGGGCCGTTACAGATTACGACAATATTCTTGCCCTTTTCAGGGGCAGGCAAAGTGGAGGAGCCGGTCCCGTGCTCCAAGGTGGTTCTCAGATCATCGTAAATGGGTTCGCCCACTTGAGGAAATGGCTTCACCCTCTTGGAGCTGGGCTATGCAGAGCTGCCCTGCGGCACAGCGGACGGAACCGCAGTCAGGGTAGCTACACGAGCAGCTGAGACATGGAGAGCTCGGTTAAGGCGCTCCTGGATCTCCTTGGGGGTCGACATCTCGGCAGGCTATAACAAAGAAAATGGCAAAAGTCAGGTAGGTTTGCAGGTGTATATATATAGCCGCAGGTGGAACCCACCCAAAGATTCCCTCTAATCCGCCCCGCACTCGCCGAACACTTTGGGTTGGATGTTTCTTTCCGAGCTTTGCCAAGCTCAAAAAGAGCGGGGATTGTGTACAACCCCGTATCCGGTGAGTGGGGTGAACAAGGAACTAGACCGTCCGACTCAAATCACCTAGGCCCCAAGTGAGCTTGTCATAGAAACCCGAGCCTGAGCTCAGCATTCGAAGACCGCGAGCTTGGCATTTGCCGAGCTAAGTCATGATTCGTCAAGATGAGGCTGAATAATGGAGGCCGACCGATGGGCGAGCTCGTCGTCCCAGCTCGCGCTCATGCAAAGGAGCTCGGTAATAACAGGCGAGCCGGATCTTCAGGGGTGGCCGAGCTCCCCAGCTCGCCCAGATCTATGAGGTACATTTTACTATTTTTCCCCTGCCGGTCTGCCCATAGCCCTTCAAAATAGCGGAGTTTGGCTGTTGGCAGACCCAACCAAGAGTATTTTGGTAACTTCAGGCCAGCTCAATTTGGTTATTGGCAATTCGAATTCTGAAAACTATAAATAGGGCCCAAGGGGTACCTCTGAAAGCATGCTTCTCGTGCTCTCTGGCTTCACCTCTCAAGTGCTTTCTGAGGATACCTTAGCTCAGCCTTTGGCTAAGGAGGGGAAGCGCTCTAAGATCTTCCGGGTGTGTGGTGGGTCCTCCCCGCCGAGCCATTGGGTCAGTTCTTTCTTGTCTCCCTTATTGTTTTTCTTGCAGGAGCGAAGTAGGTGCGCGATCACTCCTTCCCTGACGGTAAACTCCATAGGAGACCGATTTTCGGTTTCAACAGGGAGGGAGCGAGATTTTGGTTAAAACTTGCGGCGCCCCGAGGTGTTTAATTATAAAGTGGTT
Source organism: Platanthera guangdongensis (assembly GCA_039583875.1). Taxonomy (NCBI): domain Eukaryota; kingdom Viridiplantae; phylum Streptophyta; class Magnoliopsida; order Asparagales; family Orchidaceae; genus Platanthera; species Platanthera guangdongensis. The sequence continues at coordinate 88,245,169 of CM077150.1, forward strand.
TATTTATTTTGGAAGGACATGGCGCACGGATTTATTATCTATAAAAGGTTGAAACCAAGTTTTAACCAAAGGAGGAAAGTGCACCTATCGCGTGTAGTACATGATATTCCGGTGGGGAATATCGGGGTCGTATTGTTCTGAGGGACGGTTGATTTTTTCTACTTTCCCTGGAGGGACTATTATTTTACCGAAGATAACTTTTCGGGTTATTATTTATATTAAAACAGAAAATAAACATTAAAAAGCCGATGAAGAAATAGCGCATCGGTACCAAATCGTATTTGAACTAAAATAACTTTTAGTAAATAGAGATCGTAAATTTCAAATTAATTAAGGCAGAGACTTGGCCATGGAGGTTCCATAAAAATGAGCTCACCTATCTCTAGGACGATAACTCACCTGAACATTAAGACTATTCGGTCGGGCTATCATACGACAAAGGACTCCTCTTAATGCCCGCATTGAGCTAAGAACCCCGCAATTGGGTGGGGAACCCAATACGGTAGAATTCTACTCGTCCTCTCTCGAGGGTTAGTGCAGAACTCCCTTTACCCAAGGGTGATCAGTCCATACACACGGCCTCTCGGCTATCTAGCGTATGGATAACGGAAATAGAGCCCACATATTTATATGTGGTTCTACGCGTCGTAAACCCGGGGCAAACCTTAAGTAATTTAATTAACGAGAAAAAGAGGACCTTTAATTATTTAAAGCGATTTTATCTGTCCCAATGCTCTTCGATACTGAGGGCAAAGGGTTGTTAGACACTCATTAGAATGGGGACGACCTATGAAAAGAAAATGCATAATTGAAAGTGCGAGTCCCACTCAAACGAGTAGGCGGGAAATGAAAGCAGTAAAGAAAGCAGTAAAGAAAGCTGTAAAATGCAAGTCCTACTCAAACGAGTAGGCAGGAAATGAAAGTAGTAAAAAAAGCAGTAAAGTGCAAGTCCTACACAAATGAGTAGTCTGGAAATTAAAGCAGAAAATTATGAGTTCTACTCAAACGAGTAGACGCGAAATGAAAGCGATAAAATGACAAGTCCTACTCAAACGAGTTAGTGGGAAATGACAAGTACTACTCAAACGAGTAGACGTGAAATGAAAAGCTGAAAATGTTATCTCATACAACGCACACACTCTACATGAATGAAAAAAGTAATGAAAATCTAACTCATACACTCACACACACAAACAAAAAAGAGAAAAAAATGAAGATATCTAAAACTTAAAACAATTACAAATCTACTCCTAGAATATGACAGAAATGCATAAAAAGCAAAAATAAAAATTAAAGAAGCAAAAGTTTTGAAAATTAAAACCAAAAATCAAAGTGTTCGAAAATTAAAATGATTAGATATTCATTCTTATAACTTTATAGAAATGCTGAAAAAGTTGAAATAAAGTTAAAAGTAACTAAAAGTTTTACGAACTAAAAATAAAACTAAGTAAAGAAAAAGATAAAAACCATTTTTAAAACACCTTTATAAATTTATAAGAATGAAATAAAAAGCACAAAAAATCATAAGTCTAAAAAAAGCTAGGTAAAAAATAACTAAAACATAAAAGCATAAATCTATACTCATACACACACACACACAACCATTCTAAAAATAGAAGAACAAAGAAAAAATAAGATTGCTTATGGTGGAGTACTCAAATGAAATCCATAGCAATATAAGGAAAATAAAAACTTAGATTTTATTAAGATGAAAAGAAGTTACAAAAACGTTAAAACAAACATAAAAGTGAGGGGGAGAAAATCTCCTTACAAAGTATGAAAAGCACCTAAACAGCCCTCCTAACAACAAAAACGTCCAAAAATTCGAACCCTTGGACCTTACTGCTGAGGCCTATTTATAGACAAAAAATTTGAGATTACACGCCCTAGTCATGGGCATATAGGAGGCATGTCAGTACTGGCATTGAGTTGAAACAAAACATTTTATTGATAGTTGAGTTTGGGGCTGCCCATGTGGAAGTCACGTGCGTGACCCTGCGGTCACGGGCATGTACATGGGTGTGACTGGACAAAACGTCGAATCCATGCCGCATTGGCGCATCTTGTCTGGAAATTTGAGGCAGTCACGGGCATGTTCTAAATCGACATGGGCGTGTTTAGAAGGTTTAACTGGGGAAGGCGCCGAGTTGTTGCCATGCTAGAGATGTCTTGTCTAGGACAGGTGGCGCTGGTCACGGGCATGCTTCTGGCTTGATATGGGCACGATTGGTCAAGGCATTGAGTGGTGGAGGCATTGAGTGGCGATGGCGTTGAGTGGAGAAGGCGTTGAGTGGCGGAGCCGTTGAGTGGCAGCTGGTATGTCACGGGCGTGTCGAATCGGGACACGGGCGTGTCAGGCAGTTCGACGAACATCAAACGCCGAACGCCAATCTTATGCATTTTCTGTTGGAATCAAAGTAACACACCCTGGTTACGGGCGTGACCGAGAAGTACACGGGCGTGTACTTTGATTTTTTCGGCTTTTTCTGAAAAATTTTAGAAAATAATTTTATACTCAGTTAGAAGATATATGCAAAAAAGAAAGCATTTTATTAAAGAAAAATAACTAAAAATAATGAAAATAAACTAAAACGACTTAATTAACGTACGTAAAATACGTATATTTACAACTTATCAGAGATCTATAGGGTGAGTGTTGTTCCCTGGCTCGGCAAGCAGAGGCTTGATCGGCGAGATGGGTGTGCGAGAACCCCCGGCTCGCCTAATAGGGGAGACAGCCCATTCAGTGAGTTGGTTTCATCCACCCCAGTTCTAGAGGGGTTTTGGGAGCCGGAGATGTCCAACTACACCGGGAATGATGACCCGGTTTAGCACATCCAACTGTTCGAGTATGTGGTTTCGATAAGGCAAATGCTGGATGCCTTTAAGTATAGACTCTTCGCCATCACGCTCAAGGAGAAGACAAGAGATTGGTTCCACCAACTACCGACAAACTCTATCTATTGCTTCGAGGAACTATGCTGGGGGTTCATCTTGAGGTTCACCACTTCCAATAAGAGGAAGAAGGAGTCTGAGTCCCTTTTTCACATCGAGCAGGCGGTGAACGAGACCCGAGGGAGCTACGTGGACCGATTCCAGGAGGAGGTCCTCCAGGTGCAGGAGATGTCAGTGCATACCCTGATGATTACCTTCACCTTGGGGCTCCATAAGGGCTTCTTCAGGATGGTGCTGATGAGGGTATCACCTCACTCCTATGATGAGCTGATGGAGACAACAATATGGGAGGTAGACGGGTAGGTGTCGAACACAGACTTTTCCCTGAAGTTGGCTAGATGGTCCACGGAGGAGGAGAAGGTGTCAGGAGGTTGCAGAGTTCAGGAGGTGAGGAGAGGTAAATCCCGTCAAAGGGAACAACAACAGCAGCAGAAACCAAGATGGGGCCTCCAGGAGCCGAACAATCGGCTCTGCTGGAGGCAGTAGGAGTGGCAGGACCAAGGCCACCAGAGAGATTTCCATGTAGGAGACAACCACCAGAAGGCCAGGTTCATTTCAACCCCCGAGGCTCGAGGAAGGGCCAAAGGCCTCCTCTCCCCGATCAACATCAGGCAGGGAGTCAGGGTGGAATTGCCCTATTGCGATTTCTATCTGAAGGAGGGCCATGTTACGGCCATGTGACCGGAGTTCCTAGAGTTGAGGGGAACCAGGGAGTAGCAGCAACAATAAGACCGCTACGAGGTGCGGATTGTTGAAGTCGTGACTAGGGGAGAGGGGGACCGATGCGAGGATAAGGTTGATGTCGACAACCGAGGAGAGATCAGAGTGATCCACAGGCAGGGGGAGTCGATGCTATTCGAAAGAAGACTCTACATACTATGTATAGCTGTAGTGTTTCCTCCACATCTCTAGACCCACCACCAGAGGAGAAGATAACCATCTCCAGGATGGACATACCGGAGCATGAGGATCCTTTTTGCGACCCGTTGGTCATCCAGACCACGGTCAAGAACTTTACTGCCTCCCCGATCCTAATCGATAATGGGAGCTCATTTAGCATCATCTTTAAGGAGTTCGACGCAATAAAGGTGGAGGCCCGGAGGGTGCAGGCCTCGGATGAACCTCTCTTTAGGTTCTAAGGAGAGAGGATGGAGGTGGAAGGAGGAGTAGGACTCCATGTTACATTGGGTGACAGTTCAAAAACCGTAGGTTCGTCATCGTGGACGTGCCCGACAGTTACAATGCTATCTTCGGACGGTGCCTCATCAGTGTCTTTCGCTGTGTGCCCTCATATTTCCATCAGTTCTTGAAGTTCAATGTTGAGGGAATCCAGGTCAGTATCCGGGGATACCCCAAGGTGTCAAGGGAGTGTAATGTCACCATGGTGAGCTCCATCTCTTGGCAAGGAGGAGCCGAGGAGATGGAGAGGAGGATGGAGGAGCTGTCCGGGCAAGAGGATGATGCGATGGAAGTGGAATAATAGGTCCACACCGAGGTGGAGGTGACAGAAGGAGCTCAGGAGGAGCCAGCCGAGGTGATGGCCGTGGAGGAAGTTGAGGAGGAGGAGGTCACGGTCTAAGGTGAGGGAGTCATTGGAGAGTGGGAAGAGAAGTCCCGACTGGAGGCTGCTGAGGAGGTGGTAGAGATGGAGGTTCTCGCCCAGAGAGGTGGGGTGGAGAAGGTGCGGATCAGTGTGGGGTTGAGCCCGAAGTACCGCGGGAGGATGCTGGAATGCATCCAGGAGAACGTGGACATCTTTGGGAGAAGCGTGGAAGAAATGTAGGGGATTAATGCAGATGGTGTCTGCCACTGCCTCAATATAGATCCAGAAGCCCGCCCCATACAACAGAAGAATAGGTCTACAACAGACAGGTTGGTCGAGCCCATCATGAAGGAGGTGACCAAGCTCCTAAAGGGCGGCTTCGTATCCGAAATCCAATACCCCGGCTGGGTCTCCAATATTTTAATGTTTTTAAAAAATGATGGGCGGTGAAGGATGTGTGTTGTTATTTATTTATTAAATAAATCATGTCCTAAAGATTATTATCCCATGCCTTGGATCGACGTGCTAGTTGTATCAACCGTCAGTTTCTATGTGATTAGTTTCTTGGATATTTTTTCAGGTTATCATCAAATCAGGATGCACCCACCTGACATAAAATATATCTCCTTCATCACTGGGGATGGGTGCTATTGCTACTAGATGATGCCCTTCGATCTAAAGAATGCGGGGGCAACATATTAAAGGTTGATGTATCAGGTCTTCCAAGAATAGAAAGGGAAGAACCTGGTGGTGTACGTAGATGATGTCATGATCAAGAGTCGGGATGTTGACTCTCACCTCCGGGATCTGGAAGAGACCTTCAGCACCCTGTGGAAGTACAAGATGAGGCTAAATCCCTTGAAGTGTGTCTTTGGGGCAAGCAGGGGAAAGTTTTTAGGCCATCTCATTACTCCTGTAGGTGTAGAGCCCAACCTTGATAAGGTTACGTCGATCATGGAGTTAGGGTCACCTCAGAATGCCAAGGTGGTCCAGCGGCTGACAGGAAAGTTGGCAGCACTTAACTGGTTCCTCTCTCGGGCAGGAGAGAAGTGCTCTCCCTTCTTCAAAGCGTTGAGGGGTGTCAGAAGTTTGAATGGTCCAAGGAGTGAGAGGAGGCATTCCAATCCTTGAAGGGGCCATTGACCTAGGCTCTGCACCTCCAATGGCCCAAGGAAGGGGAGAACTTATCCCAGTATCTTCGGTTGGGAGCCGAGGCCTTGAGCTCCATCTTAGACTGGGAAGAAGGGAAGAAACAGTTGCCTATCTATTATTTGAGTAGAGTCTTGAGGAAGGCAGAGCTCTGTTATTTGATTCTGGATATGTTAGCTTTTGCCCTGGTTATCTCGGCTCGAAGGCTCATACCCTACTTCTAGGCACACTCCATCTGGGTGGTAACTGACCACCCCCTCTGCAACATCTTTGAGGTGGTGGAGCACTCGGGGAGGTTGGCAAATTGGTCGGTGTAGTTGCTTAAGTTTGACATATCCTTCATTCCCCGCCTCTCGATCAAGGCCCAAGCGATGGCCGACTTTCTTACTAATTATGTGGTCGAGGTGGCAGAGGAAGAACTCACACGTCCAGACCCTTGGAAGGTTATGGTGGATGGTGCTTCAGGAAGGAATTCCTTGGGTGTGGGGGTGATCTTGGAGAGCCCCCAGGGAGCAAGGATCGAGCAAATGGTGGTAGTACATTTTACCATCAGCAAAAATCAAGTTGAGTAAGAGGTAGTGATAGAAGCATTATGCCTGGCCAGGGAGCTGGGAGTGCATGACATGGACGTCCTCAGAGACTCCATGGTGATCGCCTCCCAAATCAATGGGGAGTTCGAGGCAAGGGTGACAACTCTCCGGTTGTACTTGATAAAGGTGAAGGGTGTAATCGGCTTGTTCCAGACATTCTCAATCTGGCACATTCCAAGGGAAGAAAATGAGTAGGTGGATCAATTGGCCAAGCACGGACACCGGTGGGTTGCACCATCACCGAATTGTTTTGCCCATCCATCGAGGAGGGGGAGCTGATGGAGGTGGACCAGCACCCCTCATGGATGGATCCTTTTGCAACTTTCCAATCTACGGGGGAGTATGCATAGGGGATGGACAAGAATCGATTCAAGCATAAGTCGGAATACTACCTCATGCGCGATGGGAAGCTGTATAGAAAGACCCACTCAAGGATGTTGGGAAGTTGTGCGGCCAATAGGTAGGTCCCGAGGATTCTGGAAGAGGTCCATTCCGGGGACTGTGAGAGTCACTCTGAGAGCTTAACCATGGAGAGGAGGATAGTCAGGCAAGTATATTTCTGGCCGACCTCGGGCCATGATGCTGCTGAGTTCGTGAAAATGTGCCACAAGTGTCAGTTTTTTGCCCCTCTCAAACTTCTACCAGCTCAGCCTCTCAGGAGCATCACGACACCCTGACCCTTTGCCATCTAGTGATTGGACCTGGTGGGACACTTTCCCCAGGATAGTGGGAAAAGGAGGTTCTTATTAGTCATGATCGATTATTTTTCTATGTGGTTGGAAGTGAAGGAGCTGGCCAAGGTGACCTCCCAAGTAATGAGGAATTTTGTATGGGGAGAGATCATCTGCCGCCATTGACTGCCCCAGGCCATTGTCACGAAAAATGTGCCTCAGTTCCCCAGCATGGAGTTCATCAGCTTTTGTGTATATCTTGGGATTGACCTCAGGTTTCCCTCAGTCCACCACTCCAGGAGCAACGGGCAGGTGGAGGCGGAAAACAAGATCTTTTTAAACCTCTTGAAGAAAAAAGTTGAGAACTTGAAGGGGAGCTGGGTAGAATAGCTTCCTTCAGGCATTCGGTCCTTGAGGACGACCCCCAACATATCCATTGGGTAGATCCCTTTCAAACTCTCCCATGGCTGCGAAGCAATACTTCCTCTACAATTCGAGGTTCGGACGCCTTAGATAGTTGAGACAGAAGGAGGTAGAGAAGAGTGGAGGGCCTAGAACAAGGATGAGTTACGGCTCTCCTTGGACATGGTGGAGGTGCTGCGCGACCTATCAGCTGTCTGGTAGGAAGAGGTCAAGCGAAGAATGACTAAGTATTTTTACAAGCACATTCAAATCAAGTAGTTCACGGAAGGAGACTTGTCTTCAAAAAGGTGGATGCTGTCAGAAGATCAGCTGCCGTGGGGATGCTCAACCCCAACTGTGAAGGCCCGTACATTGTACAGGAAGAATTGAGATCGGGAGTGTATTGCCTCTGCGATGTGGAAGGAGAGATCCTAAGTCACACCTGGAGTGGTGATGACTTGAAATGATTATATCCATGAACAAAGTATATAACACCCTCTTTTATGAACATAAGATATCACATCATTTCAGATCTCTTGAGCAATATTTTGTACGACCGAAGGTTTTCATGAAACATACCCCGAGCAGATCCCGGTGCTAGGATCCCACTAGCTGTCAGGGCTGGATGTCACTCGAGGAGTCTATTTAAGTCTCGAGATGCTCTCACAGTCAGGCTTCCATCTAGATGGCTGGGTCGGGATCCTCGATGGACATTATCCTTTCTATGGAGCTAGGTCTCGAGATGCTCCCACTATCAGGCTTCCATCCAACTGACAGGGTCAGGATCCTTGATGGATATTTTTATGTATCTGGAGCTAGGTCTCGAGATGCTCCCACTCTCAGGCATAAATTTGGCTGGCAGGATCAGGATCCTCAATGGAAATCAATATGGCTCTGGAGCTAGGTCTCGAGATGCTCCCGCTGTCAGGCTTCCATCTAGATGGAAATGACGGGATCCTCGATGGATATCGTTCTTTATCTAGAGCCATATCACGAGATGCTCCCGCTACCAAGATCTCATCTAGCTGGCAGGGTTGGTATCCTCGATGGACATCATTCTTTCTCTGGAACTAAGTCAAGTTGCTCTCACTGTCAGGCTTTCACCCAGCTGACAAGGTAGTTGGGCCCTTGTGAAACAATGCAAATTATTTTAAAAACCTTGTCCTGGGCTACTCATGCCAGCTAGGGATGCTTGAAATCTGGGGAAGTCTGAGAGGAAGTTCAAGACTTCAATGAGATCTCTCCAATCAGGGATCATGCAAAGACTGGTTCTCGTAAGAGGTATCCTATGCGCGAGGGAACCAATTGGACAAGAACGACGAGAGATCTTGCCCTATACAGTAAATTATTAAAGTCATGGGTTTACCGGGTTAGCGCAGCGAGAATTCAATACATGGTCTCATGATATATCGTGATCACGAACTCTTAAGAAAAAGTGCGAGACAAATGCGTTTTGGCATAATAGAGCATTCGAAATTAAAGCATAAAAAAAGCAAGCAAAAAGATTTCCCATAACAAAAATTCATTTTTTATATTATCAATAAACAGTTTCATGTCACAAAGGGCAGAGCCCGAAAAAAAGGAAAATTACAAAAGAAATATAAAAAGCTTCAGGGCGATGACGCCGAGCTCTCGCTCTCGCTGGAGCGTGCAACACTGTCTTCAGGCTCAGGGACAGGAAGGAAGAGCACCGGGAGTAGGATCTCGGCCGTCACCTTCTTACCATCGCTATTCAAGAATCCAGCCTGGTTCATCGCCTAGAGGGAATGCCTCGTCGCCTCAATCACATTATCCTATATCATCATATTAATCTCATGTGGCGTGTACATCAGAGCATTTTTCCCTTCGCCCGAGTGAGGAGGGATCAGCGAGTCGATCCATTGCTGGTTTTGGGCCTTTATTCTATGATTCTCCTCCTCGAGCTGGGTAATGTACGCGTCCTTTTTAGCGATAGTCGCGGCATACTACAGTATGATAAAAGGTTAGTGCGAGAACAATGTTCATTGATCCCAGCAAAAAAGAAAAGGCATACCGCTCTAGCCTCTCGCGGGGCGAGATTATTTTTGGCACTGTCCAGATCCTGCGTCAGTTTTGCCACTTCCTTGTTCAGCTTTGATCACGCTTCAATCACATACACCAATTGTCGTGAGAGGAAGATGCCGCAACGGGCTGATATGTGGGCGAGTTTGATGGCGTGGAATTAAGCACGCAAGCTCTCATAAGAAAGCGACTTCATCAGCGCCTCATCATAGTAAGCGGACTGTCCCGCCAGTACAGACCAGATGCGAGAGCATAGGCCGGGCCTGAGAACATCTCCACCTCTTGATAGGAGGGGAGTAAGGTAGAGATGGAAGTCCTGTTGGCTTCCCGGTCCCATACCAGCAAAGGCTCGCCGGATTCATCCAGCACCTTCTTGCCCAGGCCAAAGTTTCTATGGTCCTTGTGCATCGGTCCTTTTTTTGCTGTCGAGGTCCTGCCAATCACCTCCACTTTCTCCTCCATGTCTTGCCATCAGCACTCGCCGATATATCTGAGGCAATATCCTCACCCCTAGAGAGAACTATTATTTGTTGCTTCTTAGGAGGTGGAGGAATGGAGGAGTCGGGCTTTCGCTTCTGGACGCTTAATCCCGGCAGCGATTTCGCCATGATTCTACAGGACGTAGCGGTGGCCTCGTCACGTTACATTTCAGAAGAGAGTGCAGCATGGGGAGGGTTAAAGGGGAAGTCTCGCACCCCTAAACAAATATCATAAGTTAGAAAAATTAGAATGCATGCAATCTTTAAGGAAGGGCGAATACAAGAACTACCTTCCCAGGCGAGAACTTGAAGAAGTGTTTCGATATTCCTCCTTTAGAAAGGAACCTCAAAATCCTTCCCAAAGAGGTGTTTGTCGAGCCTGAACTCATGCCCGCCGAGACTGGGAGGGCGGTATGTATAGTACTCCTATTGGATCAGCGAGAGCGGGAGGTTGCCGAAATCTCTAGAGATGAAAATGAATTTCTTGACCCAGTTAAGGTTTTTGTTGGCGAGTCCTTTTGCCTTAAGAATATTGCTAGATATGAAGGTGACCCCGTCCCTCTTGGTGTGGACGTTGAATATTTTGCAGAAGATCGGGAGACTGAATTCCATTCGCTCTGACAGTAGCAAGTAGGCAAATGCGACCAGTATTGCTATGGAGTTAGGGTTGAGTTGCGCGGGAACCACACCGAAGTTGCAGAGGGCCTGGCGAATCTTTGACCAGACGGGGAGACGCAACCCTACTTCTGTAACGCCCCCGGTTTTTTTTGTGTTTTGTTTGATCCTTGGCTGGCGTTACGACGGCGTATTTCCGGCTTTTTGCCGTTGTAGAGCGTGGTCTTAGCTCTTAGGGTTCCCTGTGTAGCCTGTTTGTAGCCTATTAGCAAGATTCCCCAGCTAGCCGGTGTCCGTTTGATGACTCGGCTGGGCCTCTTAGGGAATGCTTGTGTTTTGGCTTCGGGTGGTGTTATCCCGGGTTTCGTTCGTCGAATGCTAATTTCGACTTCGCAGTTGTGTTCCTAGCATGGGTTTTTAGCTGCGACGTGAATTTCGTCTTTTTCCGAGATGTTTCGGGTCTCGTGTTGTTTTGATATTGAGTGTAAGTAGTTATTATTATGTTGATTGTTTATTATTAAACTGATATGTATATATAGCCTTGGGTTAGAATTAGGGCTCGGTTCATTTGTTTCTTCTCTTTTACTCTGCTTGGTAGAAGCCGCCGCATGTACGAGAGGAAGAGCACCGCCGGACTACCCTAGCCTTCGGACGCCGATTTCCGGGAGATTTAGCGGCCGAAATTCGATTTCGAGAGTGGATCTGGACTGCCCTCGCCTGGATCTGCATTCTTTCTGCTCCTCAGTTGGTGCTCTGCGGCTAGATCCGAGAGTGGGGGATGCTGCCGACCAAGTTTTTCTGGTATTGAGGCAAGTGATGTCCCCTCATCCTTGCCAAAGTTGATCTTTGTCTTTTTCTTTGATTTAATTTTATCTCCTTCCTGCTTAGATCTTAGGTGTACGCTAGGGTTCGTTCCCGATCATGCCATGGTTAGTGTAGAAAGTTCCAGTTAAAATCTCAGTTTTCCTGAGGGATTGTGTCTATAGGGGCAGATTTGGTTCGGTTCAGGTCGAGTAGTTGCTATTGTCGATGGATGTTGTACCCTAGAGAGAGACCTCGTTCTCGTTTCTGGTTGTTTGCTGGATCTGGCGCCTGTAGCCAGTCGTGGTGTCGACACTTTGTGTCGACACCGGCCAGTCGTGGTGTCGACACTTGGTGTCGACACCAGCAGCGGCAGTGTCGACACCTTGTGTCGACACCGGCCGCAGTGGTGTCGACACTTGGTGTCGACACCAGCAGCGGCTGTGTCGACACCTTATGTCGACACCGGCCGCAGTGGTGTTGACACTTGGTGTCGACACCAGCAGCGGCAGTGTCGACACCTTGTGTCGACACCGGCCGTAGTGGTGTCGACACTTGGTGTCGACACCAGCAGAGGCAGTGTCGACACATTGTGTCGACACCGGCCGTAGTGGTGTCGACACTTGGTGTCGACACCAGCAGCGGCAGTGTAGACACCTTGTGTCGACACCGTCCGCAGTGGTGTCGACACTTGGTGTCGACACCAACAGCGGCAGTGTCGACACCTTGTGTCGACACCGGCCACAGTGGTGTCGACACTTGGTGTCGACACCAACAGCGGCAGTGTCGACACCCTGTGTCGACACCGGCCGCAGTGGTGTCGACACTTAGTGTCGACACCGGCAGCGGTTGTGTCGACACCGGCTTGTCGTGGTGTCGACACATCGTGTCGACACTGGGTGATGCGCTTGTTTTGGGGTCAGGAAGACTCGGGGTTGGTTCTTTTTAGGCGTGCAAGGCCGCGTCGGTTGGACCCGACATTTTTGCCTTGGGTTCGTGTGTTTCTTAGGATTGTTAGTGTGACCATTCCCTAGGGGGGGCATTGGGTGTTCGACTAATTTCTGCATGCCGACTCTTGGGTTGTGGCAGGTGGTGGAGTTTTGGTGGCCTCTAGAGGGGTGGTTTTATGTGGAGAGCTGTGGCCACCGCCTTTTGCCCCGGTTTGGGTTGGTGTGTGTGGGACCCTAAAGCTGCCACTGTTTGACCCCTTAGCCCTTTTTGGGTCTGATTTTGGTTATGTATTCAGATCCATATTTTTACCACTGCCACTTACCCACGTGTTAGGGCTGTTAGTCCCTTTCCTGTTTATGCTTTCCTTTCTTTTGGCATATATGTATATGTCTTGTTGTTGTTGCAGACTCTTTTGGTAGGGCATAATGGTTTTATTGCTCTCACTTGGTGTGCTCTGCTGTGCTTTAGACAGTACTCTCCTCTTACTGTCACCCCTTTTCTTTTGCTTATTGCAGTTTGTTGCTGGGTTGGTAAACCCTTTTTCTTATTTGCTAATTAATCTATTGCTCTATTTATCTTTTGATTGTTTCCTTGCTGAAGTGTTCTTTTCTTGAATGCCTCAGGTCCAGGTTGTAGTCAGTTCAGCGGCTAGTTCTTTTGGAGGAGCTTGTTGGTGGCCTCTAGGGTAGCTGAGATAGCTGATCCCCGTGTTGTTGTGAGGTAGTTCTTTACTTTTCCGTATAGACATACATACTCGCCAGTGGGTTCGTGTCAGGTTGTTGACGCCCACTGGTGGCTTCTTGTGATGCTGGGTATGAATTTAAACTGCTGATTTTGCCTATTTGTGGATGGATACTTGTTTCTGGGAAGGATTTATGCTAGGTTGCATGTTAGATATTTTAAAACCTAAAAGTATTATTATATGTACCCCATGCATAACATGTTTCTAAATCAAAAACACTATTTTTGCTCAACGTAAAAGACTATTTTTCATACCTACTATATTCACCTTAGAGTCGTGCACGCATAAGTCATCCCTCGGGGACACTTATGCTCATTTAGGGTGTCAACTTAATTGAACCAAAGTTTTTTCTGCTGCGTATAAATATAGTTTTAACTGTGGACTAGCTGATCCACCGGGCCGAGGGATACGGCCATTCAACATAACTGATTTTCTTTCATATTTAATCAACCATTTTCCTTAAAATCTAACGTCTGGAGTTTTGCCTGAGCGTGTGCAGTTATCCCCTACACGACGTGGCATCACGACACGTGTTTTATCTTACTCTGATGCGATTTTTACCATTGAGAAAATGCGGGTTGTGACAGTTGGTATCAGAGGGAGGTTGCTTGACAAATGGTTGGGCAACCTTTCCCCTTGTCTGCATTAGTAGTTAGCGTCATACCATACACACACCGATATGTCATCAGCACGTCTTGGCTAAAGCACGAACACTACACTCATGAGCATAAAGAAATATACGGGGCATATTATGTAGTATGGGATGCATAATATGTGTTTGTATATGGATCCACCATAGGAGGCAACATGTGATGGTTATGTTGTATGGGATGCATAACCTCACCACATGAATGCGGCTAGCACGTTTTCTTTTTTCGTTACATGGTAATGTTATGTAGTATGGTATGCATAGCATTTTCATGTGTACGCCGCCCATGGCATGCACTAAGGTTTTTTTTTAGAATGCATAGCACATCATGCATAGCATAACATTTCATAAGCACAACGTGCCAAGCTAAAGATTTGCAAGATGACATATGTACACACATGGTTTTGAGTCAAAAAGAATACAAATACATGCATTCATGGTTTCAGCACCTGAGTTAGTATGATGGTGGTGAATCATCTTAGGTTAAGCATAACATCATCATGGTAAAAACAACTCCCAGAGCAAGTTTTGCAGTTGAAGTTCATATTTAAGTGTGTTTATCCGTACCGGGTAGTTTTGTTCTAGCCGATGGGCTAGGTTTTGTCTAAAGCTTGTGCGATTTTAGGATGGCGAGACGTCCTGCGACGAGATCGACCCCCCAATCCGAGGGTGAGACGTCAGGAGCGCAGAGCGATGCGTTGGTAGAAAGCCTGCGACAGAGTAATGAGGAGTTATCGAGGCAGGTAGTGGCTATGCAGGCTCAGATTCAGTCCCTTGTAGCAGTGGTGGCGGGACAGACCCCGAGAGCTCAGGACCCCGCTGAGGGGGTAGCTGTTCCTACCCCTCCTGCTCCTCCCGTGCCTTTGGTGGTGGTGCCCCCGGAGATGGCGTTCATATCCCAGTTTCAGCGGCTGAGACCCCCTACCTATGATGGGCAGACAGATTCCATGATTTTGGATGACTGGCTGATTACCATCGAGGAGATGTTCTCTTACTCAGGGATTACGGACGATCAGAGAGTGATGCTCGCTGCTTACCATCTCAAGGGCTTAGCAAAGAATTGTTGGCTGAGGGAGAAAGAGAGCTTAGTGGCAGGTTGCACTTGGGAGTCATTTAAGGTGATGTTGTTAAGTAAGTTTCTGCCTTCAGTCGAGCGGGGCCGGCTAATGAATGACTTTCTTCATTTAAAGCAGAGGAAACTCACGGTTAGTGAGTATGAGATTGAGTTTAGTAAGTTGAGTCGGTTTGCTCCGGGTCTGGTGAGTGTTGAGGCAGACCGAGTTAAGCGATTTCTGGGTGGACTAAGAAGCGACATTCAGCAGTTAGCGAATGCCTATGGAGCAGTCAGTTATGCCAGAGTGGTTGAAGCTGCCTTGAGAGTTGAGGCCATTGAGAATGCCAAGAATAGAGGCCAGCAATTAAGGTAGGATAAGCGGAAGTCCAGTGGAGGGAAGAGCCCTCAGGAACCTGATGCTGTCTCAAGAAAGAAGGTCAAAGAGATTTGTAGCTTTTGTGGCCGGCCAGGCCACCCCTTTGAGAAGTGTTTCAAAAGGTTGGGAGCGCAGAAGAAGGATCAGGTGCACGCGATTCAGGGTGTTTCCAGGGGAGACTTGGTGTGTGCCTTGTGTGGAAGGAATGGGCATGAGGCTGCCCGTTGTTGGTTAAAAGATAAGGTCTGTTTTCTGTGCGGCCAGAAGGGTCATCTCAAGACAAGGTGCCCCCAGACCCAACCTATTCTGCAGCTAGTTCCCCTCCAGGCTTTGCCACCGCCTCAACAAATGTATAAAGGAAAGGGGAAGCTGAATGTGCTTTCGGCAGATGAAGCACAGACTTCGACCCAGGTTATCTCAGGTTCGACTCCTCCCCAGTCGTTTCGTCACATTCCCTTTTTGGTTGTAGTTTTCGTTTTAGCGCTTGTTGCCTTAGATACGTGTGCAATTCGTAGGACGATTTAAGGTAAAGAACCGCTGGGCGCGCGTTCTCTTCGATTCCGGCGCTACCCACTCGTTTGTGGCTAGAGCCTTCGTGGAGCGGTTCAGTTTGGGCCTAGATCGTGTTGGTGGTGCCTTCTGCGTTAAGTTTCCCTCCGGTGACTCTGTGGTTACGGACCTGGGTGTCCTAGATTGTCCGATATTGTTGGGAGATTTTCTAGCCATGGCAGATTTGAAGGTGATTGACCTGGAGAACTTTGACGTTATTTTGGGCATGGACTGGTTGTCAAGGTACGATGCTGTGATCCAGTGCAAGGGTAAGCACTTGGACTTCTTCAAAGACAACAGTCAGCCAGGGAGCGTTTATGGGTATTCCCTCCAGGAGTCTCCAGTCATTTCTGCGGTGAGTGCTCGGAAGTTGCTTGTTTCTGGCTGTTTTGCCTGTGTGGTTTCTCTGGTAGGGACGATTGTTAGTGAGCCCCGTTTGGAAGAGATTCCTATGGTGTGTGACTTCTCTGATGTGTTTCCTGACGATCTTCCCGGTCTTCCACCCGATCGAGATGTCGAGTTTGTGATAGATTTGGAGCCAGACACGCATCCTATCGTAAAGGCGCCGTACCGGATGGCCCCGCGAGAGCTGGAAGAGTTGCGAATTCAGCTGGATAAGTTGTTGGCAAAAGGCTTTATAAGGCCGAGTTCTTCGCCTTGGGGTGCGCCAGTGCTGTTCGTTAAAAAGAAGGATGGGTCGATGAGGTTATGCATTGACTATAGAGAGCTGAACAAGGTTACTATTAAGAACAGGTACCCTTTGCCGCGAATCGACGATTTGTTTGACCAACTGCGTGGTAGTGCCGTGTTTTCCAAGATAGATCTTCGTTCGGGCTATCACCAGTTGAGGATTCGGGAGTCAGATGTTCCGCAGACGGCGTTCCATTCTCGTCATGGGCATTTTGAGTTTTTGGTTATGTCTTTCGGTTTGACTAATGCGCCCTCAGCTTTTATGGATTTGATGAACAGAGTTTTCAAGGATTTTCTAGATAAGTTTGTGATTGTATTTATAGACGATGTTTTGGTGTATTCTAAGGATGCAGAGGAGCATGATCGACATTTGCGGCTGGTCTTGGCGACTCTGAGAGACCATAAGCTATACGCCAAGCTGAGCAAATGTGAGTTTTGGTTGCCTCAAGTTTCTTTTCTAGGCCACGTGATTAATAAGGAGGGAATATCGGTGGACCCAGAAAAGATCGCTGCTGTTATGGAATGGGCGAGACTGGTTACCCCCAAAGAGATCAGAAGCTTCTTGGGTTTGGCTGGTTATTATAGAAGATTTGTAGAAGGTTTCTCTACCTTGTCCGCGCCGTTGACCAAGTTGACGCAAAAGAATGTAGCCTTTATATGGGATGGCAAGTGTGAGAAGGCTTTTGAGGAACAAAAGAGAAGGCTATGTTCGGCTCCAATTTTGTCTTTGCCTACGGAGGGTAGTGAGTATGATATATATGTGGATGCGTCGCATGTCGGACTGGGCTGCGTTTTGATGCAGGGCGGGAAGGTGATTGCGTACGGGTCGAGGCAGCTAAAGACTCACGAGAGGAATTACCCTACGCATGACCTGGAGTTTGCAGCTATGATCTATGCGCTGAAATTGTCGAGACATTTGCTATATGGCGCGCAGTGTAAGATTTTCACGGATCATAAGAGTTTGAAGTATGTCTTCACTCAGAAAGAATTAAATCTACGCCAGCGGTGGTGGTTGGAGTACGTGGCCGACTATGATGTTGAAATCCAGTATCATCCGGGCAAGGCAAATATGGTGGCTGATGCCCTGAGTCGGAAGACAGGTAAGATTTTTAATCTTTCCGCCGAGCGTCTAGTGGAAGAGTTTCTTTTGATGGACATTTCTGTGGGAAGCTGTGATTCGCAGAGTAGCTTAGCAGTAGCAGAACCTTCGTGGATTGCGCTTACGAGACTGCATCAGAAGGACGATCCCGATCTTCTACATTTGTATCTTCGAGCTGAGAAGGGTGAATTACCAGACTTCTATATAGATGATGCGGGTACCTTGAAGTATCGCGGCAGGTTTTGCATCCCCGCAGTTGGAGATATCCGGGATATGGTGTGCAGAGACACCCACAGATCTAGTGTTGCCTACCATCCAGGGTCTACCAAGATGTATCATGATTTAAAGCAGATTGCCTGGTGGTATGGGATGAAGAAGGACATAGCCAGATTTGTTTCAGAGTGTTTCACTTGTAGGCATGTGAAAGCCGACCATGGGAGGCCTGGGGGCAAGCTGACTCCCTTGGAGATTCCGATGTGGAAGTGGGAGAGTATCTCGATGGATTTCATTACCGGCTTACCGAGATCGCCTAAGGGGCATGATTCAGTTTGGGTAATCGTAGACAGATTGACGAAGAGCGCTCATTTCGTACCATTTAAGATCGATTATCCGATGAGGAAGATAGCCGAGCTGTATCTGGAAGAGGTTGTCAGATTGCATGGTGTACCTGAAAGTATCATATCAGATCGAGACTCTAGGTTCACGTCTCGTTTTTGGAAGAGCCTTCAAGAAGGGTTGGGTACAGATTTGAGATATTCCACGGCTTATTGATAATACGTTTGCAGTCAATTTTATTAGGATATTTTCGGGGTTTTAAAGCCAATCATGTCTTGTAAAGTACTTGTTTTGATTCCCCTTTGTATATATTTTTGTCACTAATGCATTTTTTCTGCTTTTTGCAGGTTTTCACGGCTTTCAGCCGAAGTTTGCTGTGACACGCCCCAAGGTTACGCCCTACCAGGGCGTGTACCTAGGGCGTGTACCCAGAGGAATGAAGCAATTGGTCCGAAACTGCATTCCGTGGAAACTTTGTGTACACGCCCTCGGTCACGCCCGTGACACACCCGACACGGGCATGTACTATAGGCGTGTCCCCAGGTTCCGAGGAATCGCCGCAGCGCGCTCGTTTTTCCCGCTCCACCGTCGCACCGAAAGTGTCACGCCCCAGGGTCACGCCTGAGCCGGGCGTGACATATGGGCGTGTACTTCAGCAATTCCGCCCGTCACCTCCAGCATTCAATTTCAGCTCCCAAAGTCACGCCGCAAAGAACACGCCCCAGGGTCACGCCCTACCAGGGCGTGACCGGTGGGCGTGTACCACAACAACCCCGTCAGAATTCAATTCCTGCCCGAAAAAGTCGCGCCGAATGTGTCACGCCCCAGGGTCACGCCCGACCAGGGCGTGACAGGGGGGCGTGACCCGACCCGAAAAATTCTATAAATAGAGCCCAACTCCAGGGGTTTTGGGACAACTTTTCGCTTTGAGAGGGGAGGTTCTGTCCTTTGTTTTTCTGAACTTTTAAGCATGTATTTTCATTTCTAGTTCGTAGCTCTAGCTTTATGCTTTTCCTGTATTAGCTCCTAGCTTCTTTCTGTAGTATGATGCTAATGATAGTGTAGTTTCCTTTTCATGTTCTTGTAATCTCTGGTTTTCAAGCTGTAAGATCACTGTTTCTCTTAATAAAAAGTGTTGTTTTCTTTTTCGTTCCTGCTCTGTTTTCAGTATTTTTCTTCTACTCATCTCCCTCTTCCACCTCACCATGATTAACTAATCCTCCATGTACTCGATCTAATTGATCCGAGGTTCGAGTGATTAGGTTATGATGCTTTGAATCTTACCTTTTCTTTTTAGGGTTTAGCTTTGAATTACTCTTGATTTATCACGGGTTGGAGGTATATTATCGATATATACTCTCCACCTTTGCTTTCATTCTGGGCTAGCCGAGAGGCCGAAAGTTTGAAATGAGCACTCAAGAGTAAAGGGAATTGTTCGCACCCCTCGAGAGAGGCAGACGTTCAAATCTCCCGGATTGGAGTAAAATCCATTAGAGGGGTTCACCGCGTAAAGCGAGTTTTAGGCCTCCGATTTAGGCGAAAGTCGGTCGGACCTTCCTAAACTCAGTTAGGCACGGCCTTCGAGAGAAGCGTGTCAATATTCATGGAACCTCCACGGTCAAGGACCTTTACCCTAATTAGCTTAGGTTTATTTATCGTATTTTTCTAACCACTCTTGCCGAGGTGATTTCTGATCGAGTGCATTTTCCCTTCATCGTTACTAAGCTTAAGTTAATCGCTCTTTTAGCTCTCTTTATCTTTTCATACAAGTAGTTCTCTTCTTTTAGTACATTTAGCCAAACCTTATTTTGCCGTCGATAAAATAATAGATTTCGTGTGAGTAAGCTTACTCAACTGTTCCCGGATTTCAATACGACACTTGTGTCCCCTAGCTGCATTTCGATAGGTATACTTGCCTTGATGAATTGTTAGTTTGGTATTTTCTCTTTGCAGATATCTCAGAGACAATCAAGTTTTTGGCGCCGTTGCCGGGGAAGCAACGCTTGTTGATAAATTGAAAACGCGAATATATTAATTTTATCACTTCTCTTTCTCAGCCTCCTTCTTATATTTTTTCCGCCTACTCACTTGAGTTAAATGGCTGGATTTTGTTAAGTGTGTGTATTTTTAATTTTTCCGCCTACTCACTTGAGTTAATTGGCTGGATTTATTTCAAGTAAGTGTGCGTATTTTATTTTTCCGCCTACTCACTTGAGTTCATTGGCAGGCTTTATTTCAGTAGAGTGTGTTTACTTTCTGTAGAGTGGGTGTGTTTTAATTTTCTGTCGAGTGCGTGAGTATAGCTTTTAATTTCCGCCTACTCGCACAGAGATAAGTGGCTGGATTTTAATTACCGCATTCGTAATAGAAACCCACATCACAAAATTTTCTACACCACCTAACTCTCTCGAAAAGGGCAAAGTGGCTCTAAATGCCACTATCTTGTCTAGTACCTTGCGAACCCTTCACCGGGTAGCCCTTGGGAAGTTCGGGAGTTAAAATATAAAAAAATCTATTTCAAAAAAAAAAAAAAATTTTCCAACTTCATTAGCTCTTTTACTTTTTAGTCTTGCTTCTCCTCTTTTCTTCTAGTGTATGACCCGCGGTAGTCCGTCGGTTACTTTGGACCTGGACCACGAAATTGAGCGTACTCTTCGGAGAAGATCGCGATTTCAAGGCCCTACTACCCAAGTGCCGGTTGAGGATTCCGAGTCATTTTCTACCTTAAGAATGGCAGAACCCAACGTGGAGGAAGTCGTGCAAAGGCCTATGTCCTATTATGCACGACCAAATCTCGAGGGTACAGAAACAAGTATAGTTCGCCCTGCAATAAATAATAATAATTTTGAACTGAAGCCTAGCATAATTCAAATGGTGCAACAATATGTGCAATTTGACGGGCTTCAAGATGAAGACCCGAACGCACACATAGCCAGCTTTCTTGAGATTTGTGACACCTTCAAGATAAATGGTGTCACAAATGATGCTATTAGGCTAAGATTATTTCCTTTCTCTCTTAGAATTAAGGCTAAGCAGTGGCTGAACACCCTTCCTAAAAATAGCATAACTACTTGGACGTAATTAACTGAAAAATTTTTGGCCAAGTATTTTCCGCCTGCTAAAACTGCTAAACTTAGGAATGACATTTCTGCCTTTGGACAAATAGACTCAGAGACCCTTTACGAAACCTGGGAAAGATTTAAAGAATTATTAAGACGATGCCCACATCACGCTCTGCCTGTATGGTTGCAGGTGCAGACGTTTTATAATGGGCTAAATCAAAGCACGAAGCAAATGATAGACGCAGCTTCTGGCGGTACTTTAAACCATAAGACCCCGGAAGCAGCTCTTGAGCTGTTTGAAGACATGGCCATGAACACTTACCAGTGGAATGTGCCTAGGTCCCGCCCAAACAAACCTGCAGGTCTCTTTGAAGTGGACAACGTCTCACAACTCGCACTGCAAGTTGAAATATTAAGCAAAAAAATTACGGAGATGACTGCTGCCTCCGCCCCTCAGGTATGGGAATCTGCAACTCCTCCCGCTGAACATTTGGATTATGTAAATAATATGCCTAGAACTGCTTTTAATAATTTTTCTGCTGCGAATTATCATCCTCCTGGTTTTAATTTTCCGAATAGTTATAATCCTGCGTTAAGAAATCATCCGAATTTTTCGTGGAGCAATCCATCGAATGCTGTGCGCCCGCCACCGCAAAGTGATTTTTCTGCTCCACCACCACCTCCTCCTCAAAGTTTTCCAAAACCTCCAAATTTGGAGGAAGTGTTTTCAAAATACATGAATGCTAATGACGCTACGATTAGGACCTTAACCGGAAGTGTTAAAAACTTAGAAAATCAGGTAGGACAGCTCGCTAAAATGATTTCTGAGCGACCCGTAGGGTCTCTTCCTTCCAATACCGAGCCCAACCCGAGAGAGCAAGCGAAAGCTATAACTCTTCGGAGTGGGAAGAAAGTTCCTGGTATGGTAAGTGAAGAACCCGAGGCAAGCTCCGCTCCCGTTTTTAAAAATCAAAGCTCCGCTCCCGTTTTTGAAAATCAAAGCTCCGTTCCCCTTTTAAAAATTCCATCCTCTGCCGAAGAAATTATCACCCATATCATAGAAAACGAATTCACTCCACCACCCACCTTTAAAAATAATCCATCCCCGCCATACCCTTCTGAACTTAATAAACAACGACAGGATGATCAATACACCCGTTTTTTGGAAATGTTTAAGCAAATCCACGTAAATCTGCCTTTCCACGAAGCCATATCCCAGATGCCGAAGTACGCAAAATACCTTAAGGACCTCCTAACTAACAAGAAGAAGTTAGAGAACCTTTCTCATGTCACGTTAAATGACGCGTGCTCGGCGGTTTTGACAAACGGATTACCGAAAAAAATCAGTGACCCGGGTAGTTTCTCTATCCCGTGTGTCTTTGGTGATCTCTTTGTCAAACATGCTTTAGCCGACTTAGGTGCGAGTATTAATCTTATGCCCCTCTCGTTGTTTAAAAAGTTAGGAATTGGTAGTCTCAACCCCACACGAATGAGTATCCAGCTAGCCGACAGGTCAGTCAAATACCCGTTAGGAATAGTGGAGGACGTCCTAGTCAAAGTTGACAAGTTCATCTTCCCGGTGGACTTTGTCATTTTAGATATCGAAGAAGACGTCGAGGTTCCCCTGATCCTTGGCCGACCCTTCCTTGCCACCTCCAGAGCTATCATTGATGTAAGCAATGGTAAGCTCTTCCTTCGAGTGGGCGACGATTAGGTAACTTTCTCTATCACCCCCTCGATGAAGAACACACTAGCTAATGATGACTCCTGTTTTTTCATGGATACCATAAGTGAAGAATCCTTCTCTCCCACCTCTGATTTTGACAAAGAATTTTCCAATTTTTGTTCCTCTCCTACTCTTCCAACTGAATCTCTACACCTAAGTGAAGAATCCTCCACTCGCTCCTCTGATTTTGAAAAAGAATTTTTTGATTTATGTTCCTCTTCTACTTTTCCAACTGAATCGCTGCACGAAGCCTCCATGGCCGCTAGCAACACCCCTTTTAATTTTACTTATAAAAAAGTGTACGAGGACATAGTTTTTGAAAAAGAACAAATTTCCAAGACCTCGTATGATGACCCCCCTACCTTGGAACTGAAAGAACTACCAGAGCACCTTCAATACGCTTTCTTAGAAAAGGACTCTAAGCTGCCTGTCATAATTTCGGCCTACCTCACGGATGCACAAAAAAATAAACTTCTTTCAATTTTACAAAAGCATCGCCAAGCTATTGCTTGGCAGATATCTGATATCAAGGGCATAAGCCCATCTTTCTGCACTCATAAAATCTTAATGGAAGATAATTCTCGTAACTCTATACAACCTCAGCGCCGTATAAACCCAAACATGAAAGACGTAGTTAAGGGCGAGGTTATGAAATTGTTAGACGCAGGAATTATCTATCCTATATCCGACAGTAAGTGGGTTAGCCCAGTACAGGTAGTACCAAAGAAGGGAGGGATAACGGTCGTAAGTAATGAAAATAATGAATTAATCCCGACTCGGACGGTGACCGGATGGCGAATGTGTATAGATTACCGTAAGTTGAATGACGCCACCCGCAAGGATCACTTCCCCTTGCCGTTCATTGATCAAATTTTAGAACGACTTTCCGGACATAGCTTTTATTGTTTTCTCGATGGCCTCTCGGGGTATCTTCAAATCCCCATCTCCCCCGAGGACCAGGAGAAAACTACGTTTACTTGTCCCTTCGGCACCTTCGCCTACCGAAGAATGCCGTTTGGATTGTGCAATGCGCCGGCTACATTCCAACGATGTATGCTCGCCATCTTTGACAAATACGTAGAAAGCATTATGGAAGTCTTCATGGATGATTTCTCCGTCTTCGGGAATTCCTTCGATAGTTGCTTAGAGAACCTTGAAAAAGTCTTAGAGCGATGCGAAGAAACTAACCTCGCCTTAAATTGGGAAAAATGTCATTTTATGGTAAGGGAAGGGTTAGTTTTGGGACATAAAATTTCTGAAAGGGGTATTGAAGTAGACGTTGCGAAAATAGAAGTTATCGAGAAACTGCCGCCACCTACGAACATAAAAGCCATAAGAAGTTTCCTGGGTCATGCGGGTTTCTACCGCCGCTTCATAAAGGACTTTTCCAAAATCACCAAGCCCCTTACCCATCTCTTAGAAAAAGACGCCCCATTCATCTTTGATGACCTCTGTCTAGCTGCCTTCAATTTAATAAAAGAAAAATTAGTTAATGCGCCAATCATGATAGCTCCGGTGTGGGATCTTCCATTTGAAATAATGTGTGATGCAAGTAGTTATGCGGTGGGAGCCGTACTAGGTCAACGTATTTCCAAAAACTTCCACCCCATTTATTACGCTAGTAAAACTCTCACATCTGCACAGGAAAATTACACCACAACCGAGAAGGAGCTCTTAGCTGTAGTATTCGCATTTGACAAATTTCGCCCTTATATTACTCTTTCGAAAATTATTGTTTTTACGGACCACTCGGCCCTCAAATATCTTCTCTCTAAAACGGATGCCAAGCCTCGCTTGATTCGCTGGGTCTTACTCCTCCAGGAGTTTGACTTAGAGATCCGTGATAAGCGCGGTGCCGAGAACTTGGCTGCCGACCACCTTTCGCGCCTAGACAACCCGTTTATCGAGCAATTAGACGAAAATTCTTTTCATTACTATTTTCCTGATGAGAAGCTGTTCATAATTAACACATCTACTTCTCCTTGGTTTGCCCGCATCGCCAACTATCTAGTGGCTCGTGTGCTCCCAAAAGAGTTCTCATCTCAGCAAAAGAAGAAATTCTTTTCTGAATTGAAGAACTACTTTTGGGAGGACCCGCATCTTTTTAAAGTCTGTGCAGACCAAGTGATCAGGAGGTGTGTTTCCTTTGATGAAGGATTGGATATTATTAAACATTTGCATGAAGGACCGACAGGTGGGCACTATCAAGCTGCTCGCACCCCTCACAAAGTGTTAAGCGCGGGTTTTTACTGGCCCAGCCTGTTTAAAGACGCGCATGCCTTTGTGAGTAGGTGTGATAGTTGCCAACGGTCGGGGAATATTTCGAATAAAAATGAAATGCCACAAAATTATTTTCTAGAGTGCGAAGTTTTCGACCTCTGGGGGATTGATTTTGTTGGCCCTTTTCCTTCTAGCTTCGGGAATAAGTATATTCTAGTTGCCGTTGATTATGTTTCACGTTGGGCCGAAGCCCAAGCTCTTCCTACGAATGACGCCCGAGTCGTAGTTAATTTCCTCAAAAAATTATTTTCTCGATTCGGTACGCCGCGCGCTATCGTTAGTGATAGGGGTTCCCATTTCTGTAACGCACAATTTTCAAAAATCCTAACTAAATATGGCGTTACTCATAAGCTTTCCACTGCCTACCACCCCCAAACTAACGGACAAGTCGAAGTAGTGAATAGAGAAATAAAAAGAATTTTAGAAAAGACTGTTTCAACATCTAGAAAAGACTGGTCCGCCAAATTAGATGATGCTCTATGGGCCTACCGAACAGCGTACAAAACTGCCCTCGGCTGTACGCCATATCGGTTGGTTTATGGAAAATCGTGTCATTTACCCGTAGAGTTAGAACACCGCGCCTTTTGGGCCTTGCGATTTTTAAACATCGATCCCCACTCTGTCGGCGATTTTCGAAAATTTCAACTTAACGAACTCGACGAATGGCGCTCTTACACGTATGAAAATAACAGACTTTATAAAGAGCGGACGAAGCGTTTACACGATCGACATCTTAGGCACCCAAAAATCTTTAAGCCAGGCGACCAAGTGCTTCTTTATAACTCTCGTTTACGTTTATTCCCGGGTAAATTAAAATCACGTTGGTCTGGGCCTTTTACTGTTTTAGAAGTCTTTTCTTATGGTACTGTTTTAATTTCCCACCCTGATAAGGGTACTTTCAAAGTGAATGGTCAGCGTCTTAAACTGTATTTCTGTGATGATGTCAGTCTCAACCCTGTTAACTATATCTTTTCGGTGCTGACATTTGATTAATCTGAACATTATTTTACTCATAAACTTTGACATTTATTCGAACTTTATTTTTAAAACAATATTTGGGACAATCTTATTTTGATGCGTCGAGCTCAAACGACGCTTTAAACAAAGGGCGCTCTTGGGAGGCAACCCAAGTTATCTTTTTCTGTTTTCTTTCTTTTACACTTTTTGCCCCGACTGGCTCCGGCAAGCTGAAACTTCTGCGATCGCCTTCTCCAACGGTTCTGCTTCCATGCCAACGTCCGCCGGACGACGTTTCATGAAGATCCACAGCACAGGCATGGAGGAGCGGCATCACTCAACTTGCCCTGCAAAATAAAACCGGGGAAGTACCTGCTTTTCAATTCTGTCTTTTATTTCTGTACTTTACTTTTCTCTCGTTATCTGACCTCCTTCTCCATTGGGGACAATGTAGATTTTAAGCTTGGGGGGAGGACTTCCTCCTTCTTTTTGTTTTCTTTTTGTTTTGTAAATATCCAAAAAAAAAAAAAATCCAAAATTTCAAAAAAAAAAAATTTCACAAAAATTATTATATCTATATAGCTGCATTTTGGTATTTCAATAAGTACCCCATGTTTATGTTTTGTTTTTCTCAAACTTCTTTATAAACAACGTAGTTAATTATAATTTTTCTAATCATTCTTTTAAATCATATTTCACAAGTAAAATGTTGGCCATGCTGTGTTTCTAATTCACGGTAGCATGTTAAGGTAAAATATTTCTCTAAACCGTGCATTTCTATTATGGTTTTCCGTTCTTTATTTTCTTTACTTTCTCTAAAAATTTATCATCCACTATTTTCCTTTTCGTCTTTAGATGATTTTTGTAAGAACATATTTTGAATTACGTAGTAGATATGAACGATCCAAGTGACATATTATTTTTATTTTCAAGATAATTTCATCAATCTTCTTTTATTATCTCGAACTTGCTTTTTGAAATTTATCGACTCTATGTTTTAAATAAATTTAAAAAAAAAATGCGTGAAAATGATTTAGGCCATTTTTGTTTACGTTTGAGCTTTCTTGCCAACCTAAACTCTTTTACCACTAGTTAGCCGCTTTTGAGCCATTTTTCCAAATTCATTTGATAAACTCCACACACATTTTCATTTTCACCAAAACCCAAATTCCTACCTATCTAATCACGCTAATTTTGTTTGATAGAAAATTTTGTCTTATCTGTGGAGATATTGTTGAAAAAGGTGTACTCAAAAGCAATAAATTGAAAAGAAAAAAAAAACAAAAATGAATGAAAATAATAAAAAAAAATGAGGAAAAAAAAATGAGATAAATAATCATAAAGAGAAAAAAATAAATTTATTTATAAATATTTTGTTTAAAATAAATTTATTTTTTTTGAAACTCGTTGTTTTGGTTTAGTGTGATTTTTAAGCCTCCATGTTTATATTTGAATTCCACTCCTATTCATATTCCTAAACCAAACGTTTCGGTCCTATTAAGTCCTTTTAATTCACGCCCTTTTTTTAAATTTTATTTAACAACTAAGAAAAGAAGAAAAGTAAATCAGTTTTAGTTTTGGATTTAAACTTAGATTTTTGTTATTTAATTGATATAATTATAATGCGTTGCTTGGATGTAGTAATAACTCAATACGTTCTTTTCAATTTCATTGCCTTACTTAAATCTATTTAAAAGAATTTCGTCAAAATTCTGGATGATTTATTTTTATTAAGTAAAGTTTATAAAAGTTAAACCATACCTAAATAATTGTTTTAGATTTACGTTTTACATTCTCCCTACCTAGAATTTCGCATAGTACTTGTGTGAGTATGATTAAAACCTTTTGAATTAGTCACTTTTTATGATTAGCTTGTCTTTATATCTTTGCTTGGGGACAAGCAAAACTTAAGCTTGGGGGAATTTGATAATACGTTTGCAGTCAATTTTATTAGGATATTTTCGGGGTTTTAAAGCCAATCATGTCTTGTAAAGTACTTGTTTTGATTCCCCTTTGTATATATTTTTGTCGCTAATGCATTTTTTCTGCTTTTTGCAGGTTTTCACGGCTTTCAGCCGAAGTTTGCTGTGACACGCCCCAAGGTCACGCCCTACCAGGGCGTGTACCTAGGGCGTGTACCCAGAGGAATGAAGCAATTGGTCCGAAACTGCATTCCGTGGAAACTTTGTGTACACGCCCTCGGTCACGCCCGTGACACACCCGACACGGGCGTGTACTATAGGCGTGTCCCCAGGTTCCGAGGAATCGCCGCAGCGCGCTCGTTTTTCCCGCTCCACCGTCGCACCGAAAGTGTCACGCCCCAGGGTCACGCCTGAACCGGGCGTGACATATGGGCGTGTACTTCAGCAATTCCGCCGTCACCTCCAACATTCAATTTCAGCTCCCAAAGTCACGCCGCAAAGAACACGCCCCAGGGTCACGCCCTACCAGGGCGTGACCGGTGGGCGTGTACCGCAACAACCCCGTTAGAATTCAATTCCTGCCCGAAAAAGTCGCGCCGAATGTGTCACGCCCCAGGGTCACGCCCGACCAGGGCGTGACAGGGGGGCGTGACCCGACCCGAAAAATTCTATAAATAGAGCCCAACTCCAGGGTTTTGGGACAACTTTTCTCTTTGAGAGGGGAGGTTCTGTCCTTTGTTTTTCTGAACTTTTAAGCATGTATTTTCATTTCTAGTTCGTAGCTCTAGCTTTATGCTTTTCCTGTATTAGCTCCTAGCTTCTTTCTGTAGTATGATGCTAATGATAGTGTAGTTTCCTTTTCATGTTCTTGTAATCTCTGGTTTTCAAGCTGTAAGATCACTGTTTCTCTTAATAAAAAGTGTTGTTTTCTTTTTCGTTCCTGCTCTGTTTTCAGTATTTTTCTTCTACTCATCTCCCTCTTCCACCTCACCATGATTAACTAATCCTCCATGTACTCGATCTAATTGATCCGAGGTTCGAGTGATTAGGTTATGATGCTTTGAATCTTACCTTTTCTTTTTAGGGTTTAGCTTTGAATTACTCTTGATTTATCACGGGTTGGAGGTATATTATCGATATATACTCTCCACCTTTGCTTTCATTCTGGGCTAACCGAGAGGCCGAAAGTTTGAAATGAGCACTCAAGAGTAAAGGGAATTGTTTGCACCCCTCGAGAGAGGCAGACGTTAAAATCTCCCGGATTGGAGTAAAATCCATTAGAGGGGTTCACCGCGTAAAGCGAGTTTTAGGCCTCCGATTTAGGCGAAAGTCGGTCGGACCTTCCTAAACACAGTTAGGCACGGCCTTCGAGAGAAGCGTGTCAATATTCATGGAACCTCCACGATCAAGGACCTTTACCCTAATTAGCTTAGGTTTATTTATCGTATTTTTCTAACCACTCTTGCCGAGGTGATTTCTGATCGAGTGCATTTTCCCTTCATCGTTACTAAGCTTAAGTTAATCGCTCTTTTAGCTCTCTTTATCTTTTCATACAAGTAGTTCTCTTCTTTTAGTACATTTAGCCAAACCTTATTTTGCCGTCGATAAAATAATAGATTTCGTGTGAGTAAGCTTACTCAACTGTTCCCGGATTTCAATACGACACTTGTGTCCCCTAGCTGCATTTCGATAGGTATACTTGCCTTGATGAATTGTTAGTTTGGTATTTTCTCTTTGCAGATATCTCAGAGACAATCACTTATCATCCGCAGACCAATGGTCAGACGGAGCGAGTAAATCAGATTGTGGAAGATATGATCCGATGCTATATTCTGGACCACGGAGGAGCGTGGGACGAGCGCTTGCGGCTTACGGAATTCGCATATAACAACAGTTATCAAGAAAGCTTGCAAATGGCTCCTTTTGAAGCTTTGTATGGGAGGCGCTGCAGGACTCCCTTGTTTTGGGCTGAGCTTGGCGAGGGACCTTTGTTGGGTCTAGAAGCGCTTGAGGAGATGGAAATCGTTGTGAAGCTTATTCGGGAAAAGCTACGGATAGCCCAGGAGAGATATGAGAAGAACGCCAATCGGCGTAGATCGGACTTGGAATTTGCTGTGGGGGACTCGGTGTTCTTGAAGGTCTCCCCGTTGATTGGAGTCAAGCGGTTTGGCAAGAATAGGAAGTTGGACCCGAGGTACGTGGGGCCGTTTCCGATTGTTGAGCGGATTGGGGTATCAGCCTGCAGGCTGGCTTTGCCCGCAAATTTCCCTGGCGTGCATGATGTCTTTCACGTCAGTCAGCTGCGAAAATGTGTGATAAATTGCGGGCAGGTTTTGGATTCTGTGCCTCAGTTGGAGCCGAATCTTTCTTATGTGGAGGTGCCTATTCGCATTTTGGATTCTCAAGTTCAGGCGTTGCGGAAGAAGACTATTCCTATGGTTAAAGTTTTATGGAGGAATCAAGATTTGGAAAGCGCGACTTGGGAGTTGGAGTCGGCTATGAGGGAGGCTCACCCTCATCTGTTTCCCTGATCTTGTGCTTGGTATGTTCTATTTTATTCATTTATATAGCCCTTTCCTGGCTCTTTCTCTCTCCTTCTTTATATGAGTGTTGTGAGTAAAGTTTCGAGGTGAAACTTTCTTTTACGGGGAGTGGCTGTAACGCCCCCGGTTTTTTCTGTGTTTTGTTTGATCCTTGGCTGGCGTTACGATGGCGTATTTCCGGCTTTTTGCCGTTGTAGAGCGTGGTCTTAGCTCTTAGGGTTCCCTGTGTAGCCTGTTTGTAGCCTGTTAGTAAGATTCCCCAGCTAGTCGGTGTCCGTTTGATGACTCGGCTGGGCCTCTTAGGGAATGCTTGTGTTTTGGCTTCGGGTGGTGTTATCCCGGGTTTCGTTCGTCGAATGCTAATTTCGACTTCGCAGTTGTGTTCGTAGCGTGGGTTTTTAGCTGCGACGTGAATTTTGTCTTTTTCCGAGATGTTTCGGGTCTCGTGTTGTTTTGATATTGAGTGTAAGTAATTATTATTATGTTGATTGTTTATTATTAAACTGATATGTATATATAGCCTTGGGTTAGAATTAGGGCTCGGTTCATTTGTTTCTTCTCTTTTTCTCTGCTTGGTAGAAACCGCCGCCTGTACGAGAGGAAGAGCACCGCCGGACTACCCTAGCCTTCGGACACCGATTTCCTGGAGATTTAGCGGCCGAAATTCGATTTCGAGAGTGGATCTGGACTGCCCTCGCCTGGATCTGCATTCTTTCTGCTCCTCAGTTGGTGCTCTGCGGCTAGATCCGAGAGTGGGGGATGCTGCCGACCAAGTTTTTCTGGTATTGAGGCAAGTGATGTCCCCTCAACCTTGCCAAAGTTGATCTTTGTCTTTTTCTTTGATTTAATTTTATCTCCTTCCTGCTTAGATCTTAGGTGTACGCTAGGGTTCGTTCCCGATCATGCCGTGGTTAGTGTAGAAATTTCCAGTTAAAATCTCAGTTTTCCTGAGGGATTGTGTCTATAGGGGCAGATTTGGTTCGATTCAGGTCGAGTAGTTGCTATTGTCAATGGATGTTGTACCCTAGAGAGAGACCTCGTTCTCATTTCTGGTTGTTTGCTGGATCTGGCGCCTGTAGCCAGTCGTGGTGTCGACACCGGCCAGTCATGGTGTCGACACTTGGTGTCGACACCAGTAGCGACAGTGTCGACCCCTGCCGCAGTGGTGTCGACACCAGCAGCGGCAGTGTCGACACCTTGTGTCGACATCGGACGCAGTGATGCCGACACTTGGTGTCGACACCAGCAGCGGCAGTGTCGACACCTTGTGTCGACACCGGCCGCAGTGGTGCCGACACTTGGTGTCGACACCAGCAGCGGCAGTGTCGACACCTTGTGTCGACACCGGCCGCAGTGGTGCCGACACTTGGTGTCGACACCAGTAGCGGCAGTGTCGACACCTTGTGTCGACACCGGCCGCAGTGGTGTCGACACTTGTTGTCGACACCAGCAGCGGCAGTGTCGACACCCTGTGTCGACACAGGCAGCGGTTGTGTCGACACCTTGTGTCGACACCGGCTTGTCGTGGTGTCGACACATCGTGTCGACACTGGGTGCTGCGCTTGTTTTGGGGTCAGGAAGACTCGGGGTTGGTTCTTTTTAGGCGTGCAAGGCCGCGTCGGTTGGACCCGACGTTTTTGCCTTGGGTTCGTGTGTTTCTTAGGATTGTTAGTGTGACCTTTCCTTAGGGGGGGGGGGGGGGGGCATTAGGTGTTCGGCTAATTTCTGCATGCCGACTCTTGGGTTGTGGCAGGTGGTGGAGTTTTGGTGGCCTCTGGTGGGGTGGTTTTATGTGGAGAGCTGTGGCCGCCGCCTTTTGCCCCGGTTTGGGTTGGTGTGTGTGGGACCCTAAAGCTGCCACTGTTTGACCCCTTAGCCCTTTTTGGGTCTGATTTTGGTTATGTATTCAGATCCATGTTTTGACCACTACCACTTTCCCACGTGTTAGGGCTGTTAGTCCCTTTCCTGTTTATGCTTTCCTGTCTTTTGGCATATATGTATATGTCTTGTTGTTGTTGCAGACTCTTTTAGTAGGGCATAATGGTTTTATTCCTCGCACTTGGTGTGCTCTGCTGTGCTTTAGACAGTACTCTACTCTTACTGTCACCCCTTTTCTTTTGCTTATTGCAGTTTGTTGCCGGGTTGGTAAACCCTTTTTCTTATTTGCTAATTAATTTATTGCTATATTTACCTTTTGATTGTTTCCTTGCTGAGGTGTTCTTTTCTTGAATGCCTCAGGTCCAGGTTGTAGACAGTTCAGCGGCTAGTTCTTTTGGAGGGGCTTGTTGGTGGCCTCTAGGGTAGCTGAGATAGCTGATCCCCGTGTTGTTGTGAGGTAGTTCTTTACTTTTTCGTGTAGACATACATACTCGCCAGTGGGTTCGTGTCAGGTTGTTGACGCCCACTGGTGGCTTCTTGTGATGCTGGGTATGAATTTAAACTGCTGATTTTGCCTATTTGTGGATGGATACTTGTTTCTGGGAAGGATTTATACTAGGTTGCATGTTAGATATTTTAAAACCTAAAAGTATTATTATATGTACCCCATGCATAACATGTTTCTAAATTAAAGACACTATTTTTCCTCAACGTAAAACACTATTTTCATACCTACTATATTCACCTTAGAGTCGTGCACGCATAAGTCGTCCCCCGGGGACACTTATGCTCATTTAGGGTGTCAACTTAATTGAACCAAAGTATTTTCTGCGGCGTATAAATATAGTTTTAACTGTGGACTAGCTGATCCACCGGGCCGAGGGATACGTCCATTGAACATAAATGATTTTCTTTCATATTTAATCAACAATTTTCCTTATAATATAACGTTTGGAGTATTGCCTGAGCGTGTGCAGTTATCCCCTGCATGACGTGGCATCACGGCACGTGTTTTCTCTTACTCTGATGCGATTTTTACCATTGAGAAAATGCGGGTTGTGACAACTTCGAAGTGCTCGGCAGGGATGGATAGCTTACAGGGAGAGAAGTAGTTGATCGCCTCGTCTCTTCCCGGGTGTTACGCAATGAAGTCTGACGGGATGTAAAGATTCACCAGCGATTCATACTCTTCTCTGGACAACCTGCAGTTCACAAAAGGATAGCTAGCGAATGCAGCTGCACACTTGGTCCGTCCTTCAGCTTCCCAGATCATCTCGCTAAGGAGAAGAAACAGAAAAAAGAGCCGAGTGCAAGAGAAGAAAAAATTGAAAGAGAAGGTAAAAGCTATTGAAGGCGATGATTAATACGGTGGGTAAGCATTCTATTTATAAGAAATTTTGGGCAGGAAAGGGCCCAGGCGTGAAAAGTTGCGGATAGCCTATTTTCGAGATCTCTCCTCAGATCCCGTCTTGGATTCTTGCGAGAAGTTGGGCTCCCTCATTCGCTCTATAAGTCTAAGCATAGATAACAAAAGCAGAGACACACGACAATAGGAAGAATAAGTAGCTAGAAAATAAAGCAGGATTAAAAGAATAAAGATCCACAGCTTATCATCCATACTCGGCATAAGGGCCGACAGTTATTATTCATAGATCAAATAAAATAGAAGTTTGAGCGAGAAGCCGAGTGCCAGTAGGCCCGCCATGGATCCGTTACTGCCATCACCGTCCTCTCCTTCCTGCCCCAGGCATCGCGCGAGTATAATAAGGATAGTGCATGGATTGAAGTTATCGCTGAGCGAGGTGTAGTTGATCCTCGGCTCTCACGAGATGAAGGCCGGGGTAGTTTGACCCACCACCTGCTTCTCCACCAAGGGTAGCGATCAAGTACATATAACTGTTCTCTAAGCTAAGAAGCCGCTTATCGGCAGACTCTAGTTCTCCAGTATTATGTTGGCCATCTCGCGCAGCAGTAATGATTGCTTCTAGAGTATCTCAACCAACTGCCGCTTCATTCCCTCGGCATCCTTCAGGTCGCCTAAGTATTCGGTAATCGAACCCGGAGAAGGGAGAGGCGAGATCTCCTACTTGTCAATGTCAACATCAGTGAATGAGAACTCACGGTACCTTGCGCGAAGTGGTTTTAGGTACGCCTGGTTTCTGCGCCATGTGTAAAGCAAGTAAGGTTTGTTACCTGGTTCGGTGCTCGCATCCTTGTCAATAGGACGACGAGAAGTGTTGGGTCATCCTTGGAAGGGATTGTTGAATGTTATGCTCCCTTTCCCAAGCCCGGTGGAAAACTTGTTTGTTCAGCAGAATAAGTGTTGACTTGCGGAGGAAGGATGGGCACATTATCTACTGGGGGTTGAAGTCCCAAAGCGGGATCCACAGTCATTTGGCAGGCAGGGGATCTCAGTACGAGAACTCTTAATCCCGTGCTTCTAAAAAGGGGAGCTGGAAAGAAAAGGTGGGTGAGCCATATAATGAAGTTCTAGAAGAAAAAATAAGGCTTACATTTATCTCGTAGGGGAGCATCCTGTTTCGATGTCTAGGGCTGAGGGCTGATCTCACGATCCATCTCATCATTCCAAGCTCTATGCAAGTGCGGTTCGACACTCGCTTCCCCAGCTTCTTTTTCCTTCGGCAGAATCTGCGATCAGAGCATCAGCATCCTTCTTTACCCAAACAGGTTGTAGAAGGCGAGTGAACATACCGGAGGAATCCTGGTGTTAGAAGGCTCCTGCGAGACAGAATCATCTCTAGTCAGGTTGCGTCTGACCATCTCTGCTTTTTTCATCTTTGGGGAGGACCCAAGGTCTTTTCGCATAAGCAAGGGGGCAAATGAACCCATCAAGTCCTTATACTTGGCGCTGAAAGCGTTAAGGCGATCTATAGATTCCTTCAAAAGAGACATCTCCATGGAGGAGAGAACTAAGAAAGTCAAGAAGGGCAAGGCAGCCTCGACCCCCGCTGAGAATAAATATAGAGCCATGGAGGGACCCACCCATAAAAGATTCATTTACAGGACAACAGGCACTCATCGAATACATAGGGTTGGATGATTCTTTCCAAGCTTTGCAAAAGCTCGCAAAGAGTGGGGATTATGTCAACCCCGTATTCACTAAGTAGGCCCTCCCAAGCAGGTTCAGGGCATTGTTGGGCAAAGGACTAGGAATAACAGCTAGGGATGTGAGACAGGCTAACATGCACTCGCCCAGCCCCCTATGGGGGAATTCACATAAACCTAGGAGGGGATATTTAGGCCCTCAGGAAAATGTTATCTTCAGCAAGCAAGTGGTGCTCACATAGACCACTCACCAAGTAGGGTCTATAGGTGAAATTACCTGGGTTCCCTTCTATGGCTTCATATAGCAAATTAGTACAGTGGGGATTGGCTGTTGGCAGACAGAGTTGGGCTGCATTTAACTATTCAGAGCAGCAAAGGTACACAATTTGGAGACCATTTTCAGAAAACTATAAATAGACCCAATGGGGTACCTCAGATGGCATGCTTACTAGTGCCCTGGTCTTCTTGCGCTTTTTAAGGTATCCTTAGCACAACACTTGGCTAAGGAGGGGAAGCACTCTAAGATCTTCCGGGTGTGTGGTGGGACCTCCGTGCTGGAGCCTTGGGTCTGTTCCTTGTGCTAAGTCTTTGGATGTTTGGCTTGTGATAGAGAAGTAAGTGTGCGACCACCAGTTCCCCAAGGGTCGAACTCCATAGAGACTGATTTTCGAGTTCAACAACAGACAAACAAGTAGCTACATCTTCAATAAGCCACTAGATGAAGCCAAGTTTAACAGCTTCAAATTTTAACTGGATATGTTGAAATTAGACTAGCTTTAGTAATAATTCATATATTCCTGTTGTAGGTTGTGTTACTCCTTGCAGGATAACATAGAAGAAATGGACTAATTGTCCAGGCGTAGAGTTGGATGAGTTTAAGTACTCAGGCATCGAGTGCGTCGAGATAATAATAAGCATTGAGAGTATTGAGTGCGTCGAGTTCACTCAACGCATACTCCCATGATCGTTTATTTGCATCTAACTATCGGAATTAATTACAATCATTGATCACTTAGTGATCAAACAAAAGGTATGTCCCTCTCCATATTCTCTAGATAGAGGCAAGCATAAATAGACCTAAGTGTGCTTAGAATAAGAAACAATATCCATGTCCCTTTACGAACTATTATCTACCTGTGTGAAAGCTCGTCAACTCTTCAAAAACTCAGCAAATCAATGGCTCCAAAGGGCAAGGATTTCTTGTTTGAGCGATCTGAGCTGGTTCGAAATGGCTTCAAGGATGCTACTGAGGAAGTCATGCAGGTTCTACACTTACTAGAGGTCACTGACCTAAACTTTGTCCTATCCGAGCCTATCCTGATTTAGAAAAGAAAAGTTTTGGAACTCTATTCAAATGCCAAATTGGACTCATCCTCATACAAAATCTAATCCTCAATCAGTGGAAAGAAGAACAAGATAACTACATGAGATTATGTAAAGATGTGCATCTACCCAAAGTGAATGAGTTAAATGAGGATGCTAACATAATTCAGGATGATATTAAGGAAACACTGAAGTGGTGTGGGCTCTCCAAGCATACCACTCGGTTTTCTTTGAGGAAAGCATTGAACAATAAAGGCAAGTTCCTAGTAAATGTAGTGGGGAAAGCGCTGCTCTGCAAAATAGGTTCACATGATAATATTTCTAAGAAAATGTTTGAACTTATGACTAGGATAATTTTATCAAAGAAAATAGACTGGGGCAAATGCTGTTTGATAGAATTGTAGAATACATCCCAAATCCCAATCTGGGTAGAATCCTGTCTTTGTATCTACACAGTACTGTCACAGGATTCCTCAACATGAGGCTTTGGACTAATATCCATCATATGAGGAGGATGGAATCCAGAATGTTTGACAGATGGGAGAGAGTTCTACAGCCACACCTTCCGTATGCTGAGAAGAAAAATAAGAAGCCAGTTCAAGATGTCAGTATAGAGAGCAGTTCCTGAGTGAATTGTGAAGAAGAGCCACATGACCCAAATCTAACCGAGTCTATTGAAAAAATAAGGAGAGACATGAGTGCTGAAGTCTCAATGTCTTTTGAACCTACTACAGGGGCCCAATTGGCCAGATCATAATAGAAAGAACATCAAGTAGAGGCCATGATCACACTGGAAGGTGTACATGTAGGAAATACCTGCACAGATGTTTAGGAATGGTGTTGCAGTTCAGTAGGAAATTCACCAAATACCTGATCAAACTGAGGGGGATACCATCCAGTCTATTTAAGAGGAATGGGACACCTTCATTGAGAATCTGGAGAAGAGGATTTCTGAAACATCAAAGGGCCCTGAAGTTATGCATTTCTGCACTCAAGTTGTGCAGGAGCAATTTCTTGAGAGAGTTATGGAAGAACTTCTTATTAAGGGGGGAGCACAATCAGCTCATGAAGGAGAGGAATTAACTTCCTGCTGAGGACGTTCAATCTGTTGAAGCAATGGAAGAAGAATAGCTAATCAATACTGCTGAAGATCTTATTGTGCCTGTAGATATTGTAGTGGTTGGGGGAGATTCACACTAAACTCCCTGCTCTCAGTACTTTTGTTGAGATAGACTTTTCTGAGTCTAACAAAGAAAATGCTACTGTTGAGTTACCTAATGATGCACATTCCTCAGAGTATAAAAAGCCTGATTCAGTTGTCAGAGAAGGAGAAAGGCTAGTGCAACAAAATGTCTGTGATGAATGTACATAACAACAAGCTGATCATATGTCATCCACCTTCCTGGCATAACTTAAGTGTCTGCTGGATGACCAAAGAAGGCAACTGGAACACTTTGTGGATGATTCCATAAAGGAAGTGAGAAAATACCTTTCTATTAAGATCAAATCTATAAGATTTGAGGTTAATTTGCTGAGAGCCAACAATGTATCATTCTTTAGGAGGGCTTCTTCTGCAGTCACTTTCACAAAAAGTAAACTGACAGAATGTAACACCTTAAGTTACTAAAGCAGGAAAATGGTTTCTGTGAGATACCACCCGGAGATAGGTTGTTATCACTGGCGATAGTACCGTGAGAAGGGCAACAGAGCTTTCACGAAGTTTCTGCCCGACGGTAGAGATACAGTTGACATTAACATGGTCCATTTAATTGGCAAAGCTCTCAGGTTGTTATTGCGCGGCGGTAGCAGTTATCGTGTGATCGTTTGACGAAAGTGTCGCACTACATCCTAAATAGAAAGGACAATTTAGTGGAAAAGCTGGCAAAGCTTTTATGTGGATAATACTGTACGACTGCACGATGTGCCCCATAGCTTCGTGAGTGACTGAGATGGGTGCTTCACATCTAACAACTAGAGGCTAATACATTAACTGTTAGGTACCAAGCTGAAGTTCAGTATGGTATTTCATCCGCAGACGGATGGTCAGACTGAGAGGGTAAACAGGATGATGGAGGACATGCTTCACATGTGCGCCCTAGATTTACAAAAGAGGTGGGAGGATCACCTGTTTATGATTGAGTTCGTTTACAATAATAGCTACCAAGCAGGAACCCAAATGGCGTCATATGAGTCCCTTTATGTTAGAAAGTGTCGTACACCATTGTCATGGCTGGGGACGGGCGAATAAAAGCTATTTAAGAAGAAGGAAGTCGAGGATGCGACTTCGATTGTTCGAATAATCCGGGAGCGGTTGCTGATATCTCAGGATAGACATGCTAAGTAATTTAACACCAAGCACAAAAAATTCGAGTTCGCTGTGGGTGATTGGGTTTACGTGAAGATCAAATCGTTTAAGGGCGTGTCAAGGATTCGACGCTTGAAAAAGCTGAGTCTGAGATACCTTTTGTCGTTTGAGATTTTGGAGCATGTCGGTGAAGCCGCCTATTGGTAGAAGCTTTCAATGGACCTTAGTGGTATGCACGGCATATTCCACATATCAATGTTGTGGAAGGTGGTTCAAGAACCTACGTAAGTGGTTGCGAAGGATGAGGTACCGTTGGATGTTGTGCTGACAACGAAGTTCAATCCCATTCGCATTGAGGATGTGGAAGTCAAGCAACTTCACAATAAGTCTATCAGGATGGTCAATGTCCACAGGGACAACTATGGCCAAGAGGAGCTATCGTGGGAGCAATAGCAAACCATGAAGGCGGAGTTCCCAGATTTATTTATTTGAGGTACACAGTTTGATGTTATTACTTCTTTAGTTTATTGTTTGGCGTAATTGTGGAACGAAATTCTTTAAGTGGGGGAGATTTGTAATGCCCCAAGTTCCTAAAGTAGGAAAATGGTTTCTGTGTAATACCGATCGGTGGTAGGTTGTTATCACCAACGATAGTACCATGAGAAGGGTGACAGAGCATTCGGGAAGTTAATGCCTAGCAGTAGAGATACTGTTGGCATTAGCATAGTCCATTTAATTGGCTAAGCTCTCGGGTTGTTACCCCGTGACGGTAGCAGTTATTCTGTGGCAGTAGTATAAGAGATCGCGTCGTAAGCGACGCTAGATACTGCATGGCAGTATTGACCTATCACGCGACGATAGTTGGCTGTAACAGCACGAACATGTGTTGACCTATGATTAGAGGTCTTGGGCGGTGGACATGCAAATTGAGCCATCGATTGTGGTACCGCAATGCGGTAGAAAGTTACCGCATGCCATTAGCTCGATTTAAATCCTAGGATGTGGTGTTTTCACTTCATTTTCTTCTGAGCCCTAATTCTGAACGGCTGGAGAAAGGAGGAGGAACGTCGGTCGAAGGAGATATCACTACCGTTGGAGTTTGGAGTCCCAATCCGCGAGATAAGTTTAGATCTACGGAGGCAAAGTCGTATCGGTCATTTACATCAGACTAGAATCTCTCTCATGGCAACGAAACAAATTTCTAGCGTAACGATCATCTTCCTTAGACATGTGAAGTCCATCTTTTTGGCATGTGAGGGTAGACGCTCCACGAACATGTGTTAGTGGTTCTCCTGAAGGGTAGATCTGTATATCCCTTTTAGTGTTGCAATTAGATCCTGAATCGAAGTACAAAATAGCAATGTTGTGTGAGGCCCATACATACAGGTTGGTCTGGGTTGGTGATGGTTGTATGTTATGTATGCCGGAGAGGATTCTGTGGTAATCGTGTAGATTTTCGAGAAACCGTGTGTGTAGTTGGCTGTAGAGAGAGTACTTGGGGATGATCTCCAAGAAAACACGCGGTTAAGGGGAAGAATCGATAGTATGTCCGCTATTGCTCATTGGTAGCGCTACCGCCGGCGGTAGTTCCCAGTGAGCACTGTATTGTTTTGTGAGGCTTGTCTTGTGGAGACCTGGGGGCTATCATTTGGTGAGGCCTGTCTCTTGAAGATCTGGAGGTTAGTAAATGGAGCTGAGAGCCTATATGGCCCAGCTTAGGCAGCCGTGAGTGCTAGCCTCGGATCTTAACGGGGTTATGTATCGTACAAATGGGATAGGGGATGCTGACCCTCATCGTGGTTGCCGCGCCTGGCGATTTGAACATGGAAAATAGCTGAATTGTACAGAACCCTATGTCAATCGACATGGTAGTAGACATAGGGGCGTTGTTTTTGCTTTGAACCTGAAAGACTGAAACATCAAACATTGTTGACCATCACAAAGAATGGAGGTGTGATCCTTGAGGTCCTGTGCACCGAGAATGTGTTCTGAGAGCACGGTGTGTTGGAAGGTCGTGCCAACGTCTGTGGCGAATGGTGCTTAATTTGTACGTTTTGATTACCAATATTTGTACATTCTAAAGCCTATAGGGAAGGAGCACTGCCACCCCAGGTAAGGGGTGTGTTGTTATAATTTGGTCAGCTAATGCTGACTATTGCTATGTTTGCCACCGCTGCGGTGGAATTTTTTGTGCAGGTGCAGCTGAGCCAAATAGGAAGTAGCGGGTTGGAGCCTAGGATTTCTAAGCTGGCCATTGAATGCCAAAGCAAATTACCCATCTATATTTATCGTTCATATATGGCCGGCCTGCATGCCGATGTATATAAGTCATTATTATTTGAGAAAAACCTTGTAAGGCCTTAAGGCCGCAACATTTGTGTATTGTACTTTTATTCCTATCTAGTTGTGTTAGGATAAACATTTGTAGGTTATGGTCTTAATAAGTAACTTCACTAACTATCCGTTGTATATGACCTCGAGCTTCAGCCAGAACTTCTGTTATATGCTATATGACGGATGGGGGTATTACACAGAACTGGGTCAGATTCAAAATAGAAATATAGAGAATCAGAATATTCTTTCTGGAAACATGATGGCAATCCACAATGCACAGAAGGAATTATTGGAAAAGCACAAGATAATTCTTGAATGAAGAGTGGATGCATGCGCCAAAGTTCTAGATGATCACTTGATCAAGTTCAAGGGGCATGTCACCATTGGTGTTAACTACCTGGATGATCAGTTAACAAAGGTCAGCACCTCCATGACTAAAGAAGTCTCTAAAGAAGTCAAAAAGGGGGAGAAAGAAGTGATAAGGGTTAATATTGAAAATATAGTTTGTACTACAAATGTTATAAGAGGCTCAATGGGACTTGAGCAACTCACATATGACAGCATACCTGCAGTTCCCGAACATGTACAAGAAGCACTACATGATGGATTGTTGGGAAAATATAATGATCAGTATGCAGAGCAATATAATTCTCAACAATATGACATTCAAGAAGGTACTCAGTGAGCTGAACCTATAACAGATTCTAAAATTCCCTCTTTCATCCCTACTGTTGAGCATATTGTCTGGGACAAAGGAAAATCTATTGTTAAAGAAGAAGAAGGGGTAGGCTCAGCTGTTGGAGTTACCATGGTGATCTAAAAGTGGTCAAATATGTAATTTCACTACCAACGCAAAATGAGCATGCAGGGTCACACATAAAAGATGTGGAGAAGTTGGATGATTGACTGTGTTAGTAAAGGTTACCAATGTAACGTCCCGAATCGCTCTAGGCCCCTAGTGTGTGTGTTTTTGAGTCAGGAGGGTTGACTCGAGTCCTGAGAAGTGCAGGGAATTGGACTGCACTTGTGGAGAAGTGGAGAAATCAGTGTTAAAAGACACGGGTAGTGACACGGGTATTGACACGGGTAGTGACACGGGTAGTGACACGGGTAGTGACACGGGTAGCGACACGGGTAGCGACACGGGTAGCGACACGGGCATGTCCCTACCCGTGTGCGTCGAGTTGAGCTCGATGAGCCGTGTCGAGATCGTCGAACTGTGTCGACACTAAGTGACACGGGTAGTGACACGGCCGTGTCCCTACCCGTGTGCGTCGAGTTGAGCTCGACGAGCCGTGTCGAGATCGTCGAATTGTGTCGACACTAAGTGACACGGGTAGTGACACGGCCGTGTCCCTACCCGTGTGCGTCGAGTTGAGCTCGACGAGCCATGTCGAGATCGTCAAACTGTGTCAACACTAAGTGACACGGGTAGTGACACGGCCGTGTCCCTACCCGTGTGCGTCGAGTTGAGCTCGACGAGAAGTGTCGAGATGCAACCCGAGAAGTACACGGCCAATGACATGGCCATGCACACGGCCGTGTCATGTGGACACGGGTCTGGACACGGGCGTGTCCCAACCCGTGTCAAGTATTGAACCGACATGGAAACTGTCGTTGCCGCTTCGCCAGGCAGGACACGGGTAAGGACACGGCCGTGTCCCTACCCGTGTCACATTTTATATATATAGGGGAGAGAAAACCCTAGCCGTTTTCATTCTCTTTTATTCCCCTATTTCCAGTGAAAACTCCTGTGAGAGGGAAAACTGCAGGAGCAAATCCTACCGAAGGAGATCCGCCATCGCCGTGAAAGAGAAGATGTCGCCAAGGAGAAATACGAGATCCATGGCTAGAAATGGTGCTACCGCTGGAGCCAATGTGAGTTTCCTACCCTCTCCCTTGGTGCTAGATCTTAGATATTTAGGAGAGGCATCGACTCAAGAGAGTCTTGATGGAGAGGAGAAGATTTCTAGGTTAGGCCATGTTAGGACTTGTGTTCTAGACTTTAGATCTCTTCAACCCTTCCCCTTTTCTTCAATATGACGATGGGTGGATGGTCTCGTGAGGAGTTTATGGCCTTTGAGGTTGAATAAGGGAGGAGAACATTTCTGGAAAATTTAGAAACGATCGCCTTGAGGAGGAAGACGAACCGATGCCGTTCATTTTCCTTTAAGATGCGCGCAGAATCTGTATTCTGCGCGCAGCAATCTTCTAGGCCATTTTACCGATGGATAAGTCCAGATCTGGGCTTTCGGCTAAACACGAAAGTTGAAGACCTTGGAAATACCTTTCCAACGAGTGGTTGCACGACTTCAGCTGATGTCTGTGGCCCCGGGAAAACCTAATCGAGTTTGCTGTCCGGCAGTTCCTGTACACAGAAACTGTGTTCTGTACGCAGCAGACTTCAAGTCCGATTTCAGATAGGATAACGTCAAATCTGGGTTGAGGTCTGAATATGAAAGTTGTAGATCATGGAAATACCTTTCCAACGAGGGGTTACACGCCTCCACCGGATTCCTGTAACTTCAGGAATCGCCAGTTGAAGTTGCTGTCCAGACTATTCCTGCACTTAAAAATCTGGGTTTATAATATTTGGATTTGGATTCGGAGAAACTGATATTACAGGTAACCCCGAGGCTTGGATAAACTCTTATGAATAATCAATTCAGTTGCATAAATGATGAAGATTATTAATCGGATTCCATGTGATAGAATTGTACGATAGTATACTTGAATGATTTGACTTGTTAGAAGTTAGTAGATTTTTATACATGTGCATCTTGATATATTGTGTTGAAATCACCTGATATGACATATAGAAGGATAACTCATGGCCATGTGAATGTTGAATAGTGGATTGAATTTGGTAGTTCAATACTTAGAGCGTCGCCTTCCTATGGGTAGTATTGTGTAAGTTTGTAAGTGCGCCACTTGTTTTGGTTGTGTTGAGGTAAGGAGTGGATGGATGGTTGGGCTGTGCCCTCGTGTTTACTTCCGAGGCCCCTTCCATGTTATGTTGATGTGGAATTTGCATGTGGTGTGAGTCGACACGCGGTGTCGTAATCCTGGGTTAAGGATAGTGTGGCAGGTCTACGGGCTCGCCAGTCGTCACACCGACGGGAGTTGGCAGTTAGACTTGGTCGGTTTGGGCTGTGTCCTCGGTGTTCACGTCCCGAGGCCCCTCCGACCATGTGAACGGTTGGGCTGTGTCCTCGTGCTTTCTTCCGAGGCCCCTTCCGGGTCACGCAAGGCCAGTTCGGGCTGTGTTCTTAGTGCACATCTACCCAAGACCCCGCTGGGCCATAGTACGCATGGGCTCCGCTGCTGTGTTCTTAGCGTTGAGGCGTACGGAGGCCTAGGTGAAGTAGTG
The DNA here is from genome assembly GCA_039583875.1 of Platanthera guangdongensis. Classification (NCBI taxonomy): domain Eukaryota; kingdom Viridiplantae; phylum Streptophyta; class Magnoliopsida; order Asparagales; family Orchidaceae; genus Platanthera; species Platanthera guangdongensis. Next base: position 88,289,845 of record CM077150.1, read on the forward strand.
TGATACCCGCCTAGTAGTAGAAGTGCCCGTTCTACTGTCACCGCCTGGCCACGGCGGCTGATGCCTGAGAGGTTAGCTACCTGCTCGAAAAGTGGGAACTATAGTCTGTGTCGACATAGCAAATGCATGGGTGTGCATGGGTGAGTCATTGCATAGCATTCATAGCATTTCATATCATTGCACCACAAGATCCTCATCGTATAAGTTTGTATGGGCACTCTTATACGATGAGTTACTTTTATGTAACCCGATCCTTAACTTATAAGTTTGTATGGGCATTCTGATGAACTGTAAATATGCGTATTTTTATGCACATTAATTTAGTCATTTTCATTTATTTTCGTCGTTTTTACTTATTTTTGTTCAATAAAATGTTCCTATTCTTGTAAATTTTCTCCTAACTTGTTTTATTTGATTTTGCAGAAAAATTCCAAAATCTGCCAAAATTTGGGAAGTACACGCCCGTGACACATGGGTCACGCCCGTGACCGAGCCGTGACTGTGCATTTCCCGTGAAATCGGAAAATTTCTGAAGAAAGGGCTTGACACGCCTGGCGACACGCCCGTGTCACCCGACATGGGGCGTGACCCAAGCCCGTGTCCTCTCCTCTCGACGAATTCTGCTCGACGATCGTCGAGTGTCGACACCAACTGTCACGCCCCGTGTCACGCCCGTGACCAAGGGCGTGACCCAATTTCAGCTCAACGATTTCGACTCGACACTTTCCGCTCGACATTCGTCGAGTGTCGACCCCGACTGTCACGCCCATAGTCACGCCCGTGACATGGGGCGTGACCTTTCCAGCTGGCCCGACAAGATGCTGCCGAGGACATTTGACGCAACCCGCGCCCGGTTCTACCTCCCCGACACGCCCATAGTCACGCCCGTGACCGAGGGCGTGACTGCTGCGAACTCAGCCCGAAGTCAACTTTGCTGTCCAATCGCCAGCCGCCTTCATGAATAGTACTGTCACGCCCCCCCTACACGCCCGTGACCGAGGGCGTGTACTTAGAAATTTTTTTCTATAAATAGCCCAGTTCTGTAAGGTCCAAGGGTTCAGATTTTTGGGCCAAGTTAGTGTCTTTTTTGTGGGCTGCATCCGTGATTTTCAAGCTATGTAAGGAGAATTTTTCCCTTTTTATTTCATGTCTTGTTTTGCTTTAGTTTTAGTACTTGTAATAGCTTGTAATAGTTTCATTTTAATCAATAAAATGTTAAATTTTCTCTTCATATATGGCTTTGGAATGAACACTTGTGCCCCACTTTCCTTCTCCTTTTTATTCTTTGTTCTTCACTTGTTCTTCATTTATGAAAAGTGTGTGTGTGTGTATGAGTGTAACATGCTTACTTTACATTTATTTTATTTTTTTTACTTGTTTTCATGCTTAGGGATGTTAGGATTTCCTCTTTACATGCCTTTGATTTTTTTCAAGTTAGGTTTTGTTTGAAATTCGTGAAATGATGAATTAGGTTTTTCTTTTTTCTCACCATGTCTTTTTCCTCTAAATAGTTTTCATGCTTAGATTTTGATTTCATCCTTATGATTTTATAAAAGAGATTTTAAAAAGTGATTTTGTTTTTTTACTTAGTTTTCTTTTAGGATTGTAAAACCTTTTTTGTTCTTTTCAACTTCTTTCTCACTTTTTTATCACTTTCATAACATCATAAGAATGAAAATTTTGGTATTTTGATTTTCCAAAAACTTTGGTTTTCAATTTATTTTGAAAAACTTTTATCTTCTAAAAATTGAAATTTCTTCTTTTTATTTGTTTTTGGCAAAACCTAAGCATGAAAAAGTATAAGTTTTAATTTTTAGGTAACTTTGATTTTTCATGAAAAGCGTGTGTGAGTGTAGGTGTATAATTTTCATGCTTTGTTTTAATGCTTTCTTTTAATGCTTTGTTCAATTATGTAGAGTGTGTGAGTGTAGGTGTATAATTTATTGCTTTCTTAAATTTCATATGGAGTGTGTGTGTTCGTGTGCATTTATTTCCGCCTACTCGTTAAGAGTTAAATGGCGCATCGTTTTCATTTTCAGTCCTACTCGTTTGAGTAGGACTTGCAATTTTACTTTCTTTATTTTTTTTCCGCCTACTCACTTGAGTTTAATGGCCGACTTTATTTCAGTCCTACTCGTTTGAGTAGGACTTGCAATTTTACTTTCTTTATTTTTTTCCGCCTACTCACTTGAGTTAAATGGCCGGACTTTTTAGCCCTGTAATCGCATTTATTTTCTCCTACTCATTTGAGTAGGACTCGCTTTCATTTCAGTCCTACTCGTTTGAGTAGGACTTGCAATTTTCAGCCTTAATTTACCGCCCCCACTCGTTTGAGTGGGACTCGCAAATTTAAATTATGCAAATTTCATTCATGTGTAACTTAGTTTTTGATTAATTTATAATTTGGAGTGTGCGTGAGTTCTCGTTTAGTTAACTTTTTAGCTTTCTAAATGTCGCTATTTTTATTTTGTCCCTTTCTTATAAACGTTTAGCATTTAATTTCGAACTCGCGCCTCACTAAATTATAAGCCGTCCCCATACCGATGTGTGGCTAATCGCTATTAGCCTCGGCATCGAAGAGCATTGAGACATTTAAAATGATTTATAATAATTGAAGCTCTTTATTTTCATTTTAATTTAAGCACTTAGGGTTTACCCCGGGTTTACGACGCGTAGGACCACATAATCGATGTGTGGGCCCTATTTCCGTAGTCCATATGCTAGCTAGCCGAGAGGCCGTGCATATGGACCGATCACCCCTGGGTAAATAGAGTTGCGTGCACCCCCTCGAGAGAGGACAAGCGTAATTCTACCGGATTGGGTCCCCCACCCAATAGCGGGGTTCTTAGCGTAAAGCGGGCGTTAAGAGGAATCCTTCGTCGGACTAACGTTCGGTCGAATAGTCTTAACGTTTAGGTGAGCGATATCCCTATAGCTAGGTGAGCTCACATTTGTGGAACCTCCACGGCCAAGTTGCCTTATTATTAATTTGAAAACCAAGTCTTTTTATTATTAAAAATTGTTTTAGTCTTAATCTGATTCGATGCCGAGCGTTAACCCTTCATCGAATATTCTCTAAATCGTTTTTCGCTCCTTTGCTTTTTCGCCTTTTATTAAGTAAAAAAATCCACCTTATTTTCAGTAAAATAATAGTCCTCCCGGAGGAGTAAGAATAGTCAACGCGACCCCGAGAACAATACGACCTCGGTATTCCCCCGAATATCGAGTACTACTTGCGATAGGTGCACTTGCCTACCCGAGCAAGCCCGCGGCGATCGACTCACCGAACCAACCACAGTAAGAGTCTGTTCGCGGGCACATCAAGTTTTTGGCGCCGTTGCCGGGGAGTCTCTTTTCGAGTTGCTATTTCGAATTCCGGAGTCTATTAATTTTACTTATTTTCTATAAAAAAAAAAACTAAAAACTTTATTTTAAAAAAAAACACAAAAAAAAAAGAGTTTATTTTTGTTTTATTTTTGTTTGGGTGTATGACCCGAGGACAACCCTCAGAGTCTGAAGATTTAGACTTCGACCCTGAGATCGAACGCTCTCTTGTGCGTATCCGATCTCATCGCCGAAATCCTTCTTTAGATCCCGAGGAATCTATCGGAGAACCCACTGTTGTAGTTATGGCCGCCCCTAACCTTCCCCCGGCGGCCGAGCGTACTATGTCTTATTACGCCCGGCCTAACCTGGATGATTCAGGTCGAGTATTGTTCGCCCTGCGGTGGCCAATAATAATTTTGAAATAAAGTCAAGTGTCATTCAAATGGTCCAAAACGTCGTGCAGTTCGATGGACTGCCGGATGAGGACCCGAATGTCCACTTGTCCAATTTCTTGGAGATATGCGACACCTTCAAGATCAATGGCGTCACTGATGACGCCATTCGTTTGCGCTTATTTCCTTTTTCTCTTAAGTCCAAAGCCAAGGCGTGGTTGAATGCCCTCCCGCGAGGATGTATCACCACGTGGGCTGAGTTGACGGGACGGTTCCTAAGTGGACATTCATGCTAGTGTTGGGTTCTTTATTAATGCAACTTTTATTTGCTTCCTCTAGAATGACTCTGTGTAGGACGTTGGATTGGTTGGATGGTTTCCATTGAGTAACCACCCGGTCTGTCTGTGGTATATGATGTCGGGCCCGGCCGGACCTACTGCTATATGTTATGCGATGGATAGGGGTGTTACACGTTGAGTGAGTTGTCCTCACTCAACGCATCTGGACTTAGATAGATTTTTCTGTCTAGCTCTTCTTAAGATTTGACAGATCATTGCTATGTAGATGCCTTCTTCTTTGGGCGTTGAGTGAACTGCTTTCACTCAACGCTTCTGGACTTAGACAAAATTCTTAACAGATTCTTCAAATTCTTTGACTGTTTGAGCTTGACACAACGCTTCTTTCTTAGAGCGTTGAGTGAGTTGTCCTCACTGAACGCTTCTGGACTTAGTCGAATTTTCTCCCTTGCCAAACCTGAAGCTTAGACAGACTTAGATTTACTCAACGCCTCTAATTATATGTCGTTGAGTGAACAGCCATCACTCAATGCCTATGGACTTAGCCACAAATCTACTTTGCAAACTGTTGGGTTTTGACTGTCCATGCTTTGCTTAGCACTTTTTGGCATCTGGCGTTGAGTGAACTGGATTTACTCAACGCCTATGGACTTAGCCGAATTTTTTTCTATCCTACATCCTTCCTTAATAACTGGCGTTGAGTGAACTGGCTTCACTCAACGCCTATGGACTTAGACAAATTTCTATCTCTCCACCTTTCTACCTTCTGATCACCTATCACAATCACTTAGACAACTTGTCTAAACTTGTTCCAGGGAACATCCCGCAAATAATGAACTTGAACAACATCAAATACAATTATTCTCTTAGTATTGATTGTGATGTCTCTTCAAATCTAGGGAACATTAAGGTCAATATTCCCAACAGTATCGTCTTGCCTCTCCTCAACTGATGCATTGGCTTTCAGCAAAACTAACCCCTAGTACTTGTGTAGGTGAGCAAGAGATCCCCATCCACCAGCCATACGACGAAACGAGGGCTCTCGTCCGCAGCCTGGCACTCGTGCAATCGGCGACCTTGACCTGCTGGGACAAGCCTGGGACCTCGTCTCTGCCGAGTGTCCCGAAGCAAAAATCGGACGAGCCTCCCCCAGCTCCCGCCAAGAAATCCAAAACATCTGCACCAAACAAGGGCAAGTTTGTTGTTGAAACCCCCGCCAAGGCCCCGCTAGTGACTGGTTCGATGAGCACTATCGCGAGGGTCGCCACCCTTGTCGAGAAGGTGCCCGGGGACCGGTGTCGAATGGGCATCAGAACTTCAGGCTCGGCGGGAGGGACCTAGACGAGACAGGCCAGCTGCTTCTCCAATGGACCCTGAGGACAATCACATGTCTATCTCAATGCTCCTACCAAACTGGATAGAGCAGGACACTATAATCGACGAGGTCTATGCACTCGCGTTCGGGTTATACAGTGTGGAGGATGACATCCCCTACGATAAGGAGACCACCCAGACCCTTTCGCACGAGACCATACAAGCCCAGCTACGCACCCCAGAGATTGCGCACATGGCATCTCGCCGGAGCCTCAACCTCGAAAGGAAACTGAACGAGGTCTAGAAGTCATGGGATCTCGTCGAGGCGAAGGAGACTTCCCTGAAGGACCAACTAGCAGCCTTGGAGGCACTTCTCGCCCGTAGGCCAGTGCAAGAGGTAAGTGAATCATTTGTTATCTTCTCGCAACTTTTTATCCTTCCCAACTAACTTTCCCTTGCGACCTTCTCCGGATCCCGCGAGTGCCGAAAAGCTACGCGCGTAGGTTGCAGGCCTTGAGCGTGAGGTCTTCGAGCTGAAGGCTGAGAATAAGAGCATTCTATAGACCCTCCTTCTACCGCCCCCAGGAGAAATATTCAAGTGTCATCAGTACAATAATTACGAGATTAAATTGATGATGCAAGAGAATGCTCAGAGGGCAGCCAAGTACATGATCGAGGTGTTGCGGAATATCGGGCTACTGAATGAGAAGGGCGAAAAGCTCACGGTGCGCAGCATCTTACCGTGGCTGTACACACCCATAGACGTGATCAAAGGTGAGGACGACCAAAAGTGCAAACATGACTGGGACGCGCTTCTGGGCTTGGAGTCTTCCAGTGAGAAGTCCAACGACTCATCCTGAAGGCCTTACAACTCCCATTTTGCCTTGTGTATGTTTTTCCTCTTTCTTTTAAAATATAATGGGCGAGACCCCATCGTCTTTGTACTCTTCTCATATATATAAGATATTTTTGAACTTTTTGTCTGGAATAATTCTGTTTGCCTTTCTCTCGTACCCATCCGCGTGCTATTTCGCGCATTCGTGCATACCTTAGGCTCTTAGGTGATGACCCCAACACCAATCGCAACTCGCGCTCGTGAACTGTGTTTAGAAGGGGGAACGACTTTGACCCATTATTCTGTAAGGTAGATCTATTAAGAAGTTATGCTATGTCGAGAGATATGTTGAGAGGGCTATGCCGATAGGGCTATGCCGAGAGGGCTACGTTGAGGGATATACTGAGAGGGCTATGCCGAGAGGGCTATGCCGAGAAGGCTATGCAGATAGATATTCTGAGAGGGCTACGCTGAGAGATATACCGAGAGGGCTATACCGAGAGATATGCTGAAAGGGGTATGCCGAGAGATGTGTTTTTGAAACATCATTTCATGGAGCGAATCCTTGAAACCTTCAACGCCCACCGAGGGCGCAACTGCCCAGTCAGCTAGATGATAGTCTGACAACGGGAGATATGCCTCAACCCTACTCTTTTTGGCCTACCACCAGGCGCTACCACCGACCCAATCAGCTAGATGAGAGCCTGACGATGGCTATTGAGCATCAATCGGACTTTCCTTCTAGCCAACCACCAGGCACTACCACCGGCCCAATCAGCTAAATGAGAGCGTAACGGCGGGAGTTGAGCATCAACCGGACTTTCAATTTGGCCACCATCGAGCGCTACCACCGACCCAATCAACTAGATGAGAGCCTTATGACGTGCATTGAGCATCAGCCGGACTTTCATTTTGGTCATCCACCGAGATTTACCACCAGCCCAATAAGCTAGATGAGAGCCTGACGACGGGCGTTGAGCATCATCCGGACTTTCATTTTGGCCAACCACCAGATGCTACCACCGGCCCAATTAGATAGATGAGAGCCTTACAGTGAGTGTTGAGCATCAACCGAACCTTCAATTTGGCCTACCACTGAGCGCTACCACTGGCCCAATCATCTCGATGACAGCCTAACGGCGGGCGTTGAGCATCAACCGGACATTCATTTTAGCTAACCATCGGGCGATACAACCAGCCCAATCAGCTAGATAAGAGCCTAACGGCGGCATTGAGTATCAACCTGACTTTCATTTTGTCTAAACACCATCCATATTCCTCCTATTGAGCAAGTGAGTCATCAATAAGAAATAAGAATGCAAAAATGAGATGGACTTATACTTTCACGGGTATACGCGGTTCAAGCCATCGCCGCTCCAGGCATGACTGAGGTGTTCCCCTTCCACATTCTGGAGATAGTAAACCCCCAATTTCAACACTTCCTTGATTACATAGGGACCCTCACATTTAGGATTCAAATAGCTGACGGCTGCCGATCTTCCAGCAGTGTCAACCATGTTGGGTATTGTATCCATATTAACCCTGATTTGAAGACGTGGCCAGTTAAGGTAAGATGATTGTGAATGTGTTTGATAGAGTATTTTTAGTTATGTACTTGCAGGTTTCCAATGCTAAGTACACACCCATATCAGGTTACAGTGGGTCAGTAAACACGGGATTGTACTATGTAATCCTTCATTATATATGCCATTGTGTTGACTCTTGTGTAATATCTCTATTAGAGTGTACTTTTATTCTAAGTATAAGAGAAGTCTCAAGGAAGAAGATCTCAAAGTCAAACAGAATAAAATTTCACCCAAGTAAAATTCGTCGAGTATCATAAGGAATATTCATCGAATTCATCGAGTATCATTGATATTCGTCGAATTCATCGTATATACTTATTATCACTCGTCGAATTCATCTTATATACTTTTGGTGAAATTCTGGAAATATTTAGAAAAACAGTTAAGTAAAATTCGTCGAGTATCATTAAGTATACTCTGTAACACCCGCTATCCGTCGCATAGCATATAGCAGTAGGTCCGGTCGGGGCCCGACGCCATATACCACAGACAGACCGCGGTGGTTACTCAATGGAAACCATCCAACCATCGTAACGTCCTACACATAGCATTCTAGCGGAAGTAGTTTATAAGTTGCAATTAAGAACCCAGCACAAAAGCATGAATGTCCACTAACAAGCCAAATAGGAATGAAGTGCATACACAGTACTGGCCTTAAGGCCTTACAAATGGTTTACTCAACATAACATGTTTTCCATACCACGGCACGCAGGCCGTCATACATGAACAAAAGCAAGTAAACGCTCCAATTAGGCCTTCGAGGGCCGGCTTCACAAATTGGGCTTTAGCCCGCTATCGACCCTCTTGGTCCAGCAGCACTCTGCAAGCAATAAACCACGACACGGTGGCAAACAAAAGCAACGTCAGCAATGCTGACCTAATTATAAACGATCCCGCCCCCAATTTGGTGATGCTCCTTCCCTGCATTTATTAGCATAACCAAACAGTATATAAATATATACATTACATCATAGGCATTGGCACGCACGACCACACGCCCCGTGCACTCAGGGCACATTCACTTGAACCGGCCAATGTCACGTCAATTTAAGCCATAGACATTCCGATCACACCACGCCACTTTGACGGCCAAACTATGAGCATTTTGTCTTCTTGGCATGGGTCACGTCAATTTAAGCCATAGACCCACTGAAGACCCTCATCTTTTCCAACGGCTCTAACCGAACGACATAGATCGGGTACGGTTCCGCCTAACCCGTGCTCACATCGCAACGACAATTTAAGCCTATGCGCGGGTCAAACTTCTCCCGAGTCCCGTTTCCATCACAAACTTCACATAACCCGATTATGTTCAAGTTGGCTCCCATGCTATCATGTGGCAGATCACGCATCCGCCCAGTTTTCCGGGTGCACCTTATGGTTAATCCCCAAGGCTCCCTATTGCAATCTACACGTAGAAAACCCGAAAAATAAACATTCGCACGGAGTCTTCTCCGGCATTTATGCAATGCAACATCACTGATCCAGACCAACATGTCCGGATAGGCTTCAAACATCATGCCTATGTCCGTTCTCATTTACGGACTCTACACAACGGGACTATTCATGTCTACCCGAAGGAACACCTCAAACTCACGCAAACTCGCTAGAGCGGGCTTCATATGCAAAGAAGGAGAGCTTCACATGCTCAGTAGAGAATCGTTACCCTAGCGTTCTTCCTTAGCGCCATGGATATGTACGCTGATGTAAAGCACCACAATCTCGTGGCCTTCGTAGGTCCGAAGACGGCTCCAGATTTGGAGCTCTAAAACTCCTGCAAAAACTGGATCTAAGCTTCTCTTCCTCCTTTGCTCTCCCCTTTCTCTAGGATTTAGACAGAGAACCGGCAGAAAATAATAAGGGTTTTGAAACCCTTCTCTCGTTATAACTCTTTCGGGATAAGCACAGCCGTTGGATCCACTAAATGGGATGCACGGGCACGATCCAGGTCTGACCTGGACGAATGGGGTTAAACACCGTATGGTACACCTACAGGAGCAGGACACGTCCGCGTCAATGTCGGAACAATTAGTCAACTCCCGCCAATCTCGTGTTGTCGACACTCCATGTCGACAGAGTTAATCACGCCACAAACAGCCCCGCGCTCGACGATCGTCGAACCAAGATCGTCGACTGCTGCCAGAATCGTCGAACGGAGCTTCTCTGGCCAAATCGTCGAACCCACGACCCAATCGTCGACCGCAAAACATTGACCAAATCGTCGACCGTATAAATGACCAGATCGTCGAGCTCTGCTCGACGATCGTCGAACCCCGAATGCTGACCCGATCGTCGAACGCAGAAAGCTGGCC